>JZKD02S1736100.1:34264-60523 GCA_000966675.3 Picea glauca | reverse complement strand
AAGATTTCCCAGACGAAAAATGGTTCAGAGCATTTACTCTTCTAGATTAGAAGAATGGCTCTTGTATCACTCTGTGGAGTGAGAATCATGTTTGATTACTCAGATAGAGTATGGTTTCGAGAGATGATGTAGTTGATGACACTAATGATGATGATGGTGCCCATGATCTAGTCATGATCTAGTCTATACAACTATGTTGATGCTACCAGGTGAATGGTATGTTTTTGTGCTCAAGACCATTACCTGTAATACCTCCCTAAATAGGAGGGAGTGTTGATATTATTGTAGTTGCGGGAGGTATTTAACTCCATGTGTAAACCTGATAAGGATATAATACTCTGGGAAGCAAGAAGAAACCCTAATGAGTTGGCTAATAACCCTAGAAGACTTGTCGGCTCAAGAAGATAATTTATATTAGGTTATTAGCCTCCAAGAGAAGAAGTCGACCATAAATAATAATATATATTGAACAGACAGATACCCAGAATGAGAAGTTGGCCCAGGCAGTTAGCCAAAATCAGTATAAATACAGGAGGCCAGTTCTCAATCTAGAAAGCAGTCTCATAATTGCAGAGTAGCACTTGTGCACACTGCAGTTGCCCAGTTTCTATGCAGGTTTGGAGGAGAGATGTCGTTGCAACTAGCAGTTATGCTTGGACTATCTCTTGGCTAGGGTTTGGACTATTTTGTCAGCTCTTGTTGGTGCACTATCCTTGGAGAAAGGTGCGCTACCCTTTGTTTGGCTATCTAGCCTAGGGTTTGCTTCCAAAGTGACTCTTTGTCAAGGCTAAGGTGCTCGGAGGGTGGCTTCGACCTATGGTTGGGTGACAATAGATATATTGGCAATGGTAAAATGATCACATCCATTATATTCTAACATCTCTATCTCTTCCTCTTGTGCTTGATTAATGGCCACTGTGGCCTGTTATTTTTCTTCCTGTGCATGACAAAGGCGAGCTTCGGTTGCATCAACTATTTTGCGGAGTTGGGTAGGCTCATCTCCCAACTTTGGTTCTTATAATGGTGGGGGCACAGTGGAAACTACGTGGCTAGAGTGAAGGGATATTCGTACCCCTCTCAACTCTGCTTCAAGACTTTCATACATGGTATCTTTCTTGGCTTCATTTCTCTACAAAATATCTTCCGAGGCATCCTATACAACTGTGATGATGAAGTCGAAGTCATCGAGTGTGAGCACAGTCTGCATCTTGGTCTTACTAGCTTTTTACTTCTTCTACGATGTGGGTTTTGTGGGAGAAACCTTTCTTTTGTTAGACGACTTTGCATCATCAGGGGGATTCTGTGGTGGTGTTACTCTACCTTGCTTCTACTTGTATTCTTCTCCATTGTTCTTTTCTTTGTCTACTTATTCATCAAATCCTCCGCTAGGTGATTCTGAAGCAGTCTCTTCTGATGTGCTGTTCAACTTCTATACCTATTCTGTCTTATTCCTTCTACTAGTTCCAGGTGTATCGTACCCTTCGTGAGTGACCACCGGGATTCCAATTAGTTTAGGGTCGGACAGTTCTGTGGGGTCAACCAGGATAAGGAGCTATGTAGGCCATTCCTTAGTTATTTCTTCTAGGTCCTCCTCTGTGAGTTTGTAGTAACTCTATAGTACTTCTTTTTGTTCATCTCCACACACAGTGATATAGATAAAATTTCTGTTTGTGTGGAACTTCACAAATGTCTTGAACCTGTGCAGGGTGTTCAAGTCATACGAGGGACAACCTCAATATCCCTCTTTAACTATAGGTAGTAGGTTTGGAACACCACGTTTGATTTCAATTGTTTTCCCATAATGATCGAATACTAGAGCGTGGTGAACTTCGCGGCTAAGGGTTCAGATGACTCTATTTCAGGGAAGGTTGCACCTTCCAGCATCTCCCAAGATATGAACGCGATGAGGATCAACAAACAACTAAAGTGGAAATCATAGCCCTGATCTTGAGCTTCATGGAAGTCTTGTTCTAAATGGTTCACTAAGTATCTTTCCTAGTTCATTTGTAGCCCCTCCACGCATTTTCCTATGAGGTCAAAAACAAAACCCGTGACCTGCGTGGGTTTGTTCTTTCTTACTAGCTTACCAGCAATCAACTGGAGAGTGAGGTGCACTATGCCATTCTAGATGGAGGCTACCTTGTATCCTCTCTTCCCCTTCTCCACATCGCTGTAGGTATCTTTAATATTCTACGCCAGGGCACGATATGCAACCTTTCCTGGGTAAAAGTATTGCGGGTCTGGTCCCTACATGCTCAATCCGGTGATCTGATGGATCAACGCCGAATCGATGGTGATGCGTCTATCTAGCCACAAATAACCACCATGGAAGCTTGAAAGCAGGAGCTTAATGCATGCGTTAACCTATTGGTGCCTTTCAAAATGGGGTATCTTCATTACGTTCAGGATGGTAGACTGTGCGAGGTCCATAGTCCATGGTTGGGGGATTATCCTCGACTTCTTCCCCTTCATTCTAGTCAAATACCTGTGAGGTGCAAGCATGCTAAAGTTCTTGCGGTCTCCCAAGTTGAATTCACTGATATTCAGCATCATAATCTTATCCTGTTGAGGCTTTCTTGTGCGTATCCCCTTCGGGAGGTACGTAGTAATCAGGGTGTAGTCGAATTCCCTGGGGACACTGTCACAATTCACCACGCCAGCCAGAGGTGGGATGTAGTCGGGTAGGATGGATGGGATTAACTTCACATTTTCCAAGTCATATCGATGCTTGGTTCTTTTCTCGGCTACAACTTGGGATGGTCTAGATCCGCAAGCAGTCGATCTGCAAGCAGTCGATGAGGAGGCTTGGACTCCTCTCGTTCATGAATCTTGAATTCTAATAGACATCACCTTCTTATCCATAATTTCGATTAGAAATTCTTCGAGAGACTTTTCTACGACACTGAGTTCATCCAACATGAATGCTCGATATCGAAAAACTCAGGTTGATTAACAAACGCTCAATGCAATGGAACATGTGGTGAGCTCTCAGTAAACACAATGTGGCAATAATGAGTTCTCTTGGATACAATTCACAAAAGTGTTCTCGGTGAAACAGTCGATGGAATAAGTAGAAAACGATGTAACATATCCCTCCAACAGAAAAGAAGCCTTCATCAATGCAGTTCTGTCTGTTACGACGTGGTCCCAATGGTCCGATGGCGAGCTTTCTGATCATAACTGCTATTTTAACCATTCGGGAATGACAATCTAATGGTCATAATGCCTCTAACAATTATATTTATTAGCCATGGCGAAGTGCCAATTTGAGTTTCTCTGATATTCCGGCAAAGTTTGAATTCTGGAGACCTTCCTTCTTCGAAGTCTTCTCTGGAACTTCCTGTAACTTCTCTAACTTTGCTTTCTTCTTACTGAGCTTTCTAGCTTTCTTCCCCATGATCTGCATCTCAATATTCCTCTTTCCATTATGATTCTTATCTCCTCTTGGCATAGTAACTTCACGATGTTGGTGTTCTTTCCTAAGTTTCAAGGGAAATACTTCTTCTCTTTCTGGGATAGGTGCTCTACTATCCTGTATAGACAGGTGTTTCAAGTCTTCTTATGTTTTTTCAACTTCGACATCCAGATTTTTGGTCCTCATTAGCTTCGACTGGTTTTCTTGTTCTTTCAGTAAGTGTGCTATTCTCTTAGCCATGAAGTCTCTTAGGTCTTGCTTTTTCTATTCCAGAGCTTCCTCTTCTTTTCTTCGGGTCTAATCTTTCTCAATCCAGGTTTTTCCTAGTAACATAGCAAATGGGGCGTTGTTCTCAATAAATTTAACAACCTAAAATTCTTCCTCTATCGAAGTTACATGAGCAATCATAGATGTATGGGTAATTATTTCACATAGGGTCATCAACTTTCCTCTAAATAATCCTATTCCTCCCAATGAAGGAATCATAGCAGGCTTTCCCAAAATTTCCCAGGTTCTTTCTATCATGATATTCACTTGTGTTTCCTCATCCAGAACACAGTCTATGTCGAAGTCTCCTATTCTTGTTTCTATGCACTCTTTTTCTTTGAAGATCTCTGATAAGTTGATATCTCTGTGGTCATTCAGGGTTTCTTTCATTTGTAGTAATACAGTTTCTGATTCTTTTTGGGGTTATGCCATGGTCTCAGTTTCTTGGTCTTCCTTAGGGTTTTCTTGTCTCATATTCATTCTTTCAACCTTAGTAATCATTCTAGGGCAATCCAAAACTTCATGGTCCATAGCTTTACAACAAAGACAACTAGGTTTTCTACCAGGGCATTCCTTAGCAAGATGTCCCAGTCTTCTGCAACTATAACAAACAATTAATCCTCTCTTTCTCTTAAATGATCCCCAACCTTTCTTCTACTGCGCACTAGGATCATGGTGGATAACCTGCAGAAAATTCTTCCTAGGATCTTGCATCCATTTGTTAGTCCAAAAATCCTTTCTATGCATATGAATAACATATATTTCACAATTTCTATTAGATCTACTCATATCAAATCTTCTTTGTTCTAATTGTGCCCTATTTTTCAGACTAGGATTTTTTTTATCAAACGTACCTAGATTCATACTTTCAAAACAAAAATTTCCACTTATCTTGCCTTTAACAGAGCACAAATATTTCAGATCTTACCTATTTTATTCATATCTGCCTCCTTTCTTAGTACATATCTTTGCAAGTCAAGTAGAGTACTACATACTAGGGAAATAGATCTATGCACAAATCTTCCTCTTTTCCTCAATTCCCAACAATCACAGTTTTAGGTCCCGACAACGAAACCATTCGTTGGCATAGGGGCAGACCCAGGGTTCAACGCTTCAACAATGCACCAAAAAAACCCTAACTATCGGTCCTTTCGGCAACACTTGTGAAGAAGATGAAGTCTCACCCGAGTTAGAGGCAAGGGTGGTTGCATGACTTAGATGTCTACAACCTAGCTCGGACACAGGTATGTTATTACAATACCTTAACAGAGCATTTATCATTTATCATTTATCATTCCTTAGTATCTAGCCTTTGTTTAGAGTGCAGATAAACCTTAATTACAGAGTAGTGGAGTATTCAAAAAGATCCAACACATTCAAGCACTAAGCACATCAAAATAGACCAGATCTGGTACTCATTCACATCACCAAGAACTAAGATATCGTATCAGATACATCTAAACATGCATTACTGTACTAAGAATAAATCATATGAGTTATAAAACAACCATAATGCACAAAGCAACCATAACACAGGATATACGTGGTTCAACCCCAACCTGGGGCTACGTCCACCAACTCTTCTTCTCTTTATTTCCTTCTGTCAATCATCTACATGCACAGAGCCACATGATCCTACTCTGCATAGGAAAAGAGATTTTCATGCACTCCGCTAGATCCTCCTTCCTCGAGCTAGGTTACAACACAAATCCCTCTTACAATCTACACAATCTTATTACATCCACTTGCACTTAGCTCTGCCAGTGTCCAACACAGCATGGACAAAAAATTTATAACTATCACTTGCGCTTAGCACAAAATCACACATATGCACATATTGTCTCCTCTTACATTGCCTAGAAATCTATTTATACATTACAAAAGGTCCTAGACATGGGTAAAACCATGGGCCAACAACCCCGTACCCGTTACATAATCCCCAAACCCAAAAGTCCCTAAAAGGGGGATGAGATCCCGCGATCTCCGCTTCCACTTGTGCTCCTCCTTCGACAGCCTGTCAAAGTCCCAAAAAGGGGTCAAAAGTGACCAAGGATATTCAAAACTTGGTCAAGGGCCAACAAGGAGCCATAATTTCTAAGAGATTAAGCATCTGCATGCAACATGAATAGACACCGAAGGAAGGAGAGACACCATTATTCTACATGGCTTCATACTTACTGTGTGCCAGAAACATTTTCGCTAGCATGAACTTGAGCTGGCACGTCGCAAAAATCTTGGTTCACGTATATTTCAACATCCTATGGGAGAACAGGTACAAAAAATATTACTCCCTCATCCACGATGAATTCATCGCACATATTTATTTTAATCTTTTCAATAAAGAGTTCCTGAGACTATCAACTGCGGCCAAAAAGATGATATCAAAGGTAGGTCACTGGTACTTGGACGAATGAGATACCTACATCAGGGTGTTCAGGTCCACCGAAGCACCACATATCCTACTAGCGCATGTCCTTGACCATCTCATAGTGGGAGAAATATGCTACCAGACCATCCTGCATGGTTACAATGCCACCCTGTTCAAGGATAAAACGCGAGAATTTATACCTTATGGATTCCATGTAGGCTTCTACTCGGCGATGAACACCGCTCAAGCCAAACAAGAAGGGCTGAGCCAATTGGAGTTCAGGTTCTATACCAACCGATTCTACAACCATGAACCAAAGGGTCTTGTCTTGAAACATTCTTCTCAAGTGTCGTCCTGTTGGCCATACGCCCACGACAAATTTGAAGATGAAATCTTTATAGAAAATGCCCAAGACTAGGATGAGGTGGTGGAAAGGACGAGCGACCCCAAAATGAACAGGTTCATAGCGATGAGCCCAGATGAACAAACAACAACCACAGAGAAATAGACTCAAGAAACCCTTAGAGCCAGGAAAGAAATGATAACGGTTGGAGTAGCAAAGGTTCCCCTGGAAGCTTTGGTGCAGGACAAAGGTTTCCATATGACACAGGACACACGAGAAAGGGGGTTTCTCATGATGATTGAGAAGGCACAGTGAATAATTGATCGGCTGCAAGATGACCCAAACCTCAGAGGAATGATGGGGTCCCCTGCCGACAACCTAGATGGATTTCAAACAAGCCCAAGCGGCCCTGAACTGATAGACATTGATGAAATCCCGGGTTAGACAACCCTGAAACTACAATGCTACATGTCAGTTCACTTGGGGTTGTTTCAACTCAGCCGGAGACAGTCAGAACATAAGGGAGAGCAAGTGCGCCAAACCCCCTAAGCAAATTAATAAACATATATGATGATGAAGAGATCCCAGAGGTATCCCTGGTGACCCCTGTACAAATCATAGAGGAAAAGGAGCCAGAAAAGACACCTTCCCCAGCTCCTGATGCTCAAATTTAGGACCTTCCACCGAATGAACAAGAGGTCAAGAGTTTCTTAGACACTTGTCTTCCCGATGCACCAGGGACCCAAGCGGGTAGTCCGAAGGATGAGTCAGGGTCAAGAGAACAGAAGGAAGAAACTACACAATAGGAAATCAATGTCTCAGAGGTCAATAATCAAGTAAGTACCGAGCCTACCCCCGATGCCTCAATTTCGACTGGTAATCAAATCCCTGATGAGCGACAAACAAAATCTTAGCCTTTGGAACATAGGGAAGAAGTTTGAGAACCCATTCTTGAACAAATATATACCATCGGGAGCCTGGGAAATATGCTCACTTGGGGAGATCAACAAATCCTTGAGCCTGTGGATGAGGTCGCTGACATACATGCCATCACTTATGACTGGAAAAGGAAAGATATTGTACAGAGGACCACCAAGAAGAGGAGGATTACTCTAGATCACTCCATCCTCATCACCATGAAGGAAAAGTCTAATAAATACAGAGCACACTAAAACATCCAAACTTATCGGTGCAAGAATGGAAATCACAGATGCCACCCTAGACAGGGAAAAAAGGGATGAAGAGGAGCTGACTGCTGCTCTGAAAGAATTGGAATATCTGCGCCACTTGGAAAAATATTACCAGGACACCACACAGGCTGCAATGTTCCTAAGGAGCGAATTCAAGGACACCTACAACAAATTTACAGATGAACGACACCTGTTCACTGCAAGGATATCCGAGCTGCAAGAAGACACCCTCATGGCACTAGCCACATGAAAGGATATGGATAGGTAGTATGAGAAAGAACATAAATCTATGGAAAGGGTCAACTATATCAACGCGATTCAACAGGGCCGAGATACAGAAGATCACTACATCCGGGTGTTAAAAGAAAGAAGCCTCGATCGCATAAATAAATTGGCTGAATATTGGGAAAAAATGACTCAGGAACCTCATCAGGAAATCCCAGAAAAATGGACCAAGTGAGAGAAAAGATGGATCAAGATCAACCGAGTAATGAGAGACATCGACCTCCCCAAATTTGGCACACTTGATGACTTTGTCAACTTGCATGACATAGTCAAATCACACATCGAACAAGACTCATCATGGGTCGAGGAAACAACAAAGGTGACATACATGGTGTCAGGATAAGTATGACAGTTCATGGAGCACCCGATCAAATATTGGGCCATGTTACAACAATTAAGTGCTAGCATAGTCCCCCAACCAGGTTTTTGTGCACACAGTAGAAGACCTGATAGATTTCTCCCTCACCGAAATCAAACATCCGCTTAATCTAATCCCTGAAACACCAACTGACAACTTCTCTGAGCCCGACGAATTTTCGGAAGAATAAAGGTTTGACTCAAAATATGAAGACATTAAAGATAACAATGACCATGATGAAGAAATGGGAAACCCACCTCAGAATAATCAACCTTGGTTGGCCAGAGATGCTTTGGCCATCCCTAGCCGAGTACATAACCTCCCTCGACACCCAGAGAAGTTACTCTCTAAATTTGACATTGAAACCTCAAGATTTCCTGAAGACCATATCAAAAAATTCATACTAGCTATCATAGTTATGAATGTCCAACATGAAGACTTAGTTTGCAGGCTATTCCCCTCCACTTTCGAGAATTTAGCCTCCACATGGTAATTTAATTTACATGTAGGATCCATAACTAGTTGGACGAAGTTTCAAAATACTTTTCTCGATAAAATTGCAGAAGAAACTACTACAGGAGCTTTGATGGCAGAGTTATTTGCCGCCACCATGAGTTTGAAGGAAAGGGTTAAAGAATTTAATCAAATATTCATCACCATCTTAAAAAAATTTCAGCTCGAGGCTAAACCTACTCAGGAGTTTCAAATCGAAGTATACACTAATGCTCTCCCAACTTCTATTTCCATGTTTTTGAAAAGGGTTGCCAAACCAACCTTAGTTGAGAATTTTGAAGAAGCCAAAACGATAGAGTTTGAAATGAAGGGATGTAAAGAAGGACAAGTCTCATTAGTTAAAAAATAATTTCAACCCCCTCTCAGGAGAGGACTACTCCTAACTAGACCGCTAGTGAAACAAACAGAACAAGGTCCCAAAAAGGGGAGTGGGGACATAGAGGACCTACAACGCATGGTCAAGAAGTTGTCAAATGAGATCATAGATATGAAGAGAAGTGCAAGGGAGGGAAACTAAGGCGAAAGGCCCTACAAGCCTTTCTTTAAAAGGAATCTTCCTTTCAAAGAAATCGAACCTCCCCCGACCAACTTAAACATCGATCTGGGAAATTTAGCATCCGAATATTTCTGTACCTATCATCAGGAGAACCACTCTGAAAGAGATTGTCCTCAATGGGTGCATTCCATGAATTTGATGGCCAACTAGTTTCTAGATGAGGTCTCCCTAACCGAACAATCAAGCAACTCAACTACGAATATTTCCGATCAGGAAGAGGATGATCCGTCGGAAGAAACAACCATGTTAATATGGGACCCTGATTTACCTATGCCTTCCGATGACCTATTTAAAGTCCAGGAACCTCCCGTAGAAGTATTGGTCGTGCCAAAACGAAGTAGGGGTCAACCCGTCTCAGAAAACCTTGCTACTACCCAAAATTTGGGAGGGAGACCATATCCTGATCACCCAAAAACACCTTTTGATCCACGAAGAAACCCTATAAACATCCATACAAGAGAATCACCCAAGATAGACCACAACATAGTAGAAGATTTGAAGAAATTGAAGGAAAACATATCAGTCATGGACATGTGTAGAATCCCTCAGCAAAAGGACTTTCTATTATAGGCGTTGAAATCAGTAGAAAATCCCACGAAAAACACTGACCAATGAGGAAATCTAAGTCCCACAGATCTAATAAATAAACCAATTGTGAATGCCTGATCTAAGGATAAGAAGGGAATGACTTTTGTCCGACCATTCCTTTTGATGTTTGAAGTCTTCAACATGAACCTCCATAATTGTTTGGTTGACTTGGGGGCATCTTCCAATGTTGTGCCATTATCTATTTGCAAAAAATTAAACGCAGTACCTCTCAAAAGCGATAAACATGTGATACAACTAGACAAAACCTAGGTGAAGGTTATGGGAGAAATTAAAGATGTAATGATCAGAATAGATCCACACCCTAAATTTGTGCAAGTAATTGACATCATCGTAGTAGATATCCAAGAAGCTTATGGATTGTTATTGAGTCGATATTGGTTTGAGAAATTAAATGGATACTTTAGTACAAATTGGGCTCACCTTTGGTTGCCATTAAAAGGGAACACAAATATGATTAGGATCGATAGGGAAATATATTTAAAACATACGGTCATTGACTTAGAAACCCTCAATGAACCTTCATTGGCCGAATTCCCTGTGCTAGGAAATTATTCCTTCGACTTTGATTTCGAGAATTTCTCCCACCTCTCATCTGATGTTCCCCTTTCCCAAAAATCCTAAATGATTTTTCAAGAGAAATTGCTAATGACGATGAAATAAATCCTCCTATGTCAAGAACCTGCGTTAGAAATCATGGAACAAATGAGAGGTGAAGAGGAAAGTGACAAGAAAGTTGAATCTGACAGTTTTTTCCCACAAGTTTGGACCTTATACTTCGATGGCTCTAAATAAAAGGAAGGGTTAGGGCCAGGGTGAATCCTCATTAATCCAAAAGGTAGATGACATTTTCTGTCCTGTAGACTAGAGTTTGAATGCACAAACAATACCATCGAGTATGAAGCTCTAGTACAGGGGCTGAAGAAATCCCTAGACTTAAACGCCAGAGAATTGAAGGTTTTTGGAGATTATGAAATTATCGTTAGACAAGTAAGGAATACTATACATTGCAAATCTCCACACCTGAAGAACTACCAATAGGAAGTTCACAGGCTAATAAATCATTTTGAAGCTTTCAAAATTACGACGATTCCCAAAGCAAAGAACATTATTGCTGATGCTCTGGCCACCGCTGCTTCAAGGCTATCACCTCTAGAAGATGATGAAGCCTCCTGGTTCACTGTGGAATTTCTCTACAAACCATCGATGCCCAACAATTTTCTAATTGGAAGGTCTTTGAAGGAGATGAACAAATCATAATTTTTTTGACTAACCAATATAATTTCAAAGACTTGGCTATTGACGATGAAGTATTCCAGGAAAAATCAACAGAAACCGATCCCCATACAGATCAACCAATTGACAAATCGAAGTCTCACATGATACCGAAGGGAATAACCAACTTAGAAAACCTTTTTTAACTAAGGGAAATATTTAAGGGGTCAAGAAACATGAAGACCGATAGTTTCTATCCCATGCATGAGACTATAAATCTTGGTACCTCAGAAAACCCAAAAAATGTAAACTTCGGAAAGACAATATCTAAAGAGGAAATAAATGCCTACCTCAAAATTTCCAGACAATATCAATATGTCTTTGCATGGTCCTATCGAGATATGAAGACTTATGACACCCGTATCATTTAACACACTATCCCTTTAAATCCTGAAGTAAAACCCTTCCAACAGAAGATCTGGAAGTACCATCCATCCCTGGAGCCCCTCATGTGTTAGGAGTTAAAGAAACTGTTAGATTCCAAATTTATCTTCCAGGTTAGACATTCTACCTGGGTAGAAAACTTGGTTCCGATAAGGAAAAATTCTGGGAAGATCCACCTATGTGTAGATTTCAGAAATCTCAACAGAGCTTCAAAAAAGGAAAACTACCCAGTCCCACCAATGGAACAACTCCTGCAAACCGTGTTTGGCTCTGAGATTTTCTCCTTGCTGGACGATTTCTCAGGTTACAACCAAGTTCTAGTTTCAGAAGAAGACTGCTTGAAAACTAACTTCCAAACTAAGTGGGGAACTTTCGCTTATAAACGTATGCCATTTTGGGTTAATAAATGCAGGGGAAACCGTCCAGAGGGCCATGGACGTAGCATTTCAGGGACTAATCATCAAGTGTGTGGTATTTTACTTGGATGACGTAACTGTGTATTCAAAGAACAGAGAATATCACATCGAACACTTAACCCAGATGTTCGAAAGGTGTAGGAAATACGACATATCCTTGAACCCTAAGAAAACCATTTTCGGTGTTGAGGAAGGTAATATGTTAGGCCACATTATATCTCAAGCAGGAATTCACATATATCCATAAATAATTAAGGCTATAACTCATCTTCCATTACCTCACAACAAAAGGATATGCAATCGTTCTTCGGGAAAATCAATTTTGTGAGGAAATTCACCCCCGTTTTCACAGAAACTATCAAACCCCTACAAAAAATGATTCATAAATATGCTAAGTTTAAGTGGGATGAAGAACGAAAGAAGGATTTTAGCAATATTAAGACTGCAATATCTCAAGCTCAAGTGTTGCGAATCCCCAATTTCAACAAAGATTTCTTCCTCTATACTTTCGCCTCTGACCAATTGTTAGCTGCAATATTAACTTAGAAGGATGATGACAAAAATGAGGTACCAATGTCATTCATGAGCACTAATCTCCAAGGTGTCAAACTAAATTATCCTGTTGTAGACAAGCAGGATTATGCGGTATAAAAGGCAGTGAAACATTTCAGGTCTTACATCCTTAAGAATCATACCAAAGTCATAGTACCTCACCCTATGGTCAGATCTCTATTCACTTAACAAGAGGTGGGGGAAAGAAGAGGAAACTGGATGGGAGTAGTCCAATAATTTGATCTAGATATAAAACCTGCTAAACTAGTTAAGGGACAAGGGTTATGCAAATTGGCCGCTGAATCCCAGGACCAAATGAATGACAACCTCGATTGGGAGAATGAGTTGGCATTATGGTGCGACAAAGCTTCATACGTCTCCCCATGGAAAGAGGCTTGGTATGATAAAATGACTTATCTCCTGCATCATGGGACTTGCCCAGAAAACCTAAATCCTAGGTAAATGAGATCTCTCAGGTTAAAATCTACAGAATATCACCTCATAAATTTGATGCTCTTCTTTGTTAATTAAGATGGGGTAATTTTAAGATGTCTTGAATGCTAAAATGAAGAAAAAGTTCTGAAAGATATCCATGACGGTCCTGCAGGTGGACATTTCATAGGTAACACCATGACTCACAAAATATTGAGAGCTGGTTATTATTGGCCTACTATGTTTAGAGACACTCACACTTACGCTAGAAATTGTAAGACTTGTCAAATAAGTGCGGGGAGGGAAAGGAAAGCAACTGTCCCACTTCAACTGATGGTCGTTTCTAGGCCATTTGAGAAGTGGGGGTTGGATATCATAGGATAAATTTCACCAAGCTCTTCAAAACAACATAGATACATACTGACTACCATATATTATTTCATGAAATGGGAAAAATCCATCCCTTTGAATCATGTAAATGAAAAGGTGGTGATCCAATTCATAGAACAACAACTGATCACAAGGTTCAATGTACCCTCCGTCCTTGTTTTTGATAACACAACTTAATTTTATTCCACCTTATTAACAAATATTTCTCTAGACAAAGGAATCATAATTAGATAATCTGCAAACTATTATCCATAGGGAAACAGAGTGGAAGAATCAACTAATAATAACCTAGTGAGAATATTAAAGAAGACAATTACAGACAACTAGAGGAATTGGCATAATTTGCTTCCTAATGCTTTATGGGATGATAGAGTTACACCCAAGGAAGATATAGGGAATTCTCTGTACTTTCTAGTATACGGGCATGAAGCCATTCTCCCGAACGGGCTTTATATTCCATCTCTTCAACTTGCTCAGAATTCCAGAGGACAACCCTCATCAGTCATACAACAAAGAATTGATACACTCCTCATGTTGGAAGAAGAAAGGGATAAAGATAAATCAAAGTTCATATCTCATCAATAGGTAGTTAAAAGGTGGTTTGATAAGCATAAGGATAAAGAGAATATTTTTGAAGTACGAGACTTAGTCCTAAAGTGGGATAGAGCAAATGATCCTAAAGGAAAACATTCTAAGTTTTAGAATCTATGGTTGGGACCTTTTTAGGTGGCCGAGAAGATTGGGTTAGGAACCTATCGACTATAGAATCCGAGGGGGAAACCTGACGCCCTCCCTGTCAATGGCCAAGCCCTAAAACAATATTTTCATTAAAAAAATAAAATAAAAAAATATTTGGTGTTTATGTTTTTCACAATGTTTATTTTTACGTCGATTGCGAAATGCATATTTTGTTTTATCTCTTGATTTTTATGTTTGCGCTTTTGAATATTGTGTTTAGTAAAACAATGGTTGACCTCAAATCATGAGACAAAATGAACTCTCTTCCTAACTCATCCCTCACATACAACAAAAGAAATGTTGGGGAACCTGCGGTTGTTTCGAGGGGTTCTCTATCTAACATGCACAGATGAACAACCTTGGAGAAATACAGAAGTGTCTACCTAGTGGTCTGGTGAAAACCTTAATGGAAAATGGTAAGATGGAAAGGAATACATGTACCTTGGAGGCAGATATGGAAAGTTTCACCTTAACCATTTCATTTTTCAAATAACATACATCCTCCTTTTCCACTCGCTCAGGGCATTCTGTCGAAACAAAAAAATCAACTATATCAAATGAGCGCACAGTAGGAGAGGGTATGTAGACAACTCCACCAGGGCTATGGATGCTGGTTGACAATGGAGAAAGGTCTGTGACGTTGGGGTGACTCCGCCGGGGCTATGGATGCTTGCTGGCAGCGGAGCAACACTGTAGCGAGTGAAGAAGGGTAACTAAAGGCTTAGTGCTAGTGAACGCTTTACTAGGATTTTGTCAAAGGGGGCATGAGTCAGGGTTATAGGAAACAAAGGTTGAATAAAGGTTTCAAATCCCACAGGCAGGCCCGGATGCATCAATCGGGGAAATTTCAAACGCAAGGGTAAAAGAAGCTTTGGTAAAACAAGATAATTTCTTAACCAGCTTTTGCATCAGCCGATCCCAAGGAAGGAAAAAAAATTCTACTTTCGCTCAGTAAGTCACCATTTGTTGAGCACTCAACACACCCTAAAAATCCTATGTCAATTTTTACTTTTTGGGTACCACTTGATCTTTGCATTGTCTGATTTGACTTCATTTTTGTAAAAATTCTTTGCCTTTTGCTTATTTTCATGACTCTTATTAGATTTTCAGATCTGATGGACTTATGAAAACCCATGTCTTAAAAAAAATCCTTAACACCTGAATAAAGAATTAAAATCCAAAACACTTCACCCGACACACTCAGGTCCGACATCAGAAAGAATTCAAAGAAAGAAAAGAGCCACTCGGGAAACCCCATTCATCGATCGCCGCTCTTTATTCGGCATCAGTGAAAAGTAAGTTTTTTTTGGCGCAAATGTCTTACAAAGGGATATCACCGATAGCCGATTCCTCTTCGAAATCGGTAAAATATGAGGGGAATAATCGTTAATCAATAAAGAAATGATATCACCGATAGCCAATACCCGACGCGTCTATCAGAATCAGGGAAGACCGAAAAATATTGCAATGAACATTTTGACCACACAAAATATTTTTTTCAACCATCGATCTCCGAAGCGTATCGACATCGGGACTTTTTTAGGAAGCTACTCAGAAGAAAACACGAGATAGGTTTATCCCCGATCCCTGAACCCCGATACTTTTTCGGCATCGGCGAGCCCAGGTTTGTTTTAGAAAACACAACTTGAAGAAAGTCTCGACTCCCATTAATACACACGAATTAGGTCATCGGTCTTCAACGCCATGTGTCTTTGATGGATTGGAGAATCGTTCGGTCTAGTTTTACCCCGAGTCATCCTTGGTTCCCTAGGTCCAAGTCACACCTCCGAGTCATCTTTTCCATGACAACATTATATGATTATATTGATCGACGTTGGAGCTTTTTGTGAGGAACATCGACGAAAATGTTCATAGCACATCCCTGATCCCCGATCCACCCATTGAGAAAGAGACACGATGGGACGTTTTAGCGCTAGATATGATTAGATTCAGAGCATTTAAGGGGCTAATTAATACCAAACCCCACATTAGTTTCTACCTTGTGCGCCAATCAACATGGACGTTTGAAATCACCGATAGACCACATCACCCCCGCGTGTCTGCCGTCAACCCATGATGAATTTAAGTTACAAAGATTCGATGACAGATTTGTTTTAATTTTCACTCATCACCCAAATTCAATGGCTAATGCAACACAGTAAGTTCTTCGAAGGTTTAAATTCTCTTGTGCCATGGTAAGTAGAATCATTCTGTGTGCAAGGAAATTCAAAGCACCCAGAGAAACAAGATGAATAATTCAAAATCTGCAGAGATCACGTGAGTATCAAATAACCAGGTTTAGCAAGATTTACAAGTATGTACCAAAGTTTGTGGATTGTACATGTTTTCACTTCATATATTTTTTATCCAGTGTTGCTCTGTACACAATCCCTAAATATTTATTTTGAATGTAGGAACAATGCCGACAAGGAATCCAACCACTAAGCGATCGCTGAGGGTGCTAAAGCTGAAAGAACGAGATCTAGGAAAAGGCTCCTCCCCAGGCGTCGTAAGACAATTGGAATACATGTCGAGACCGAAGACTATCATTAAAACATCAACGGAGAATGATTTCGTCCAGACTCTGACCTTTTGAGATACAAAGGTAAGCACATGATCTAAAACAACACTCTCGCATTGCGGAGAGATCTTTAAAAAGATCATCCAGGAGGAATACTCAGAATACATCCCACGCAATGATATTAATGTCAGAGCACTCGACAACGAAGTGTTCCCAAACATTCGGTGATCATACCTGCATATGGTGGCTAGTAGATCCCCTATCTTTCCTTGTGTCGAAATCATGAAGTGTTTCATTGACCACATAGACACACAAAAATGTTTTATCAATGATGACAATGGTGGGTGTGTCAGAGTGTTCCTTCCAATGAAGGTCCATAAGTATTACAAGCTA
The DNA here is from genome assembly GCA_000966675.3 of Picea glauca. Classification (NCBI taxonomy): domain Eukaryota; kingdom Viridiplantae; phylum Streptophyta; class Pinopsida; order Pinales; family Pinaceae; genus Picea; species Picea glauca. Next base: position 43,521 of record JZKD02S1736100.1, on the reverse strand, counting down.
AGAGACCATGAGGAGTGACTAAACACAGATTGCATTGTAAACTGATACGAGTGCCATGACATCAGCCGGTTAATGGCCTTGTGGTGGAGAGAATATAATATGTACACCAACCAAAGCACCGACTGGTACTAGACGAACAATTTAAGGGATCCATACATCTACCTGATGGATCTCATCTACTGATTGTATGGGGAGAAAGCCTGCTCCATATTTTCAGAGGCATGGATTCTTGTAGGTTACACAGTGGCCATTTCTGGGAGTGGATTCAATTGGGGAGCCATCATTTCTAAGTAACTGAGCATCTACATACAAAAGACCCACTCACTAAAGGAAGGGGAGACACCAACCTTCTACATGGTTTCATACTTACTAGATGTCATGTGTGCCAGAAACAGTTTTGTCGGCATGAACCTGAGTTGGCACGTCAAAGAACTCCTGGTTCACATATATTTCAACATCCTATGGGAGAATAGGTACAAAAAATATTACTCTCTCATCTGTGATTAATTCATCGCACGTATTTATTTTATTCTTTTCAAGAAAGAGTGCTCGAGACTATCGACTGCAACCAAAAAGATGATATCAAAGGTAGGCCACTGGTACTTGGATGAGTGAGATACCTACATTAGGGTGTTCAGGGCCACCAGAGTGCCACATATCCTACCAACTCAAGTCCCTGACCGTCTCGTAGTGGGTAAAATATGCTACCAGACCATCCTACAAGGTTACAATGCCACCTTGGTCAAGGATAAAAAGCGGGTGTTTATACCTTATGGATTCCATGTAGGCTTCTACTTGGTGAAGGACACCACTCAAGCCAAACAAGAAGGGCTGAGCCAATTGGAGTTCAGGTTCTAGACTGACCAATTCTAAAAGCATGACCCAAAGGGTTTGGTCTTGAAACATGCTTCTCAAGTGTTGTCCTGTTGGTCATACGCCCATGACAAATTTGAAGATGAAATATTCACAGAAAATGCCCAAGACTGGGACGAGGTGGTGGAAAGGATGGCCAACCCAAAAATGTCTAGGGTTAGAGACATGATCCTGGATGAATAGACAACAACCATAGAGAAATAAACTCAAGAAACCCTTAGATCCAGGGAATAAATGATATCGGCTCAAGCAGTAGAGGTTCCCTTGGCAGCTCGGGTCCAGGAAAAAGGTTTCCCTATGATGTAGGACACATGAGAAAGGGGGTTGATCACGATCAAGAAGGAACAATGAATAATTGATCAGCTGCAAGACAACCCAAACCTCATAGGAATGATGGGGTTCCCTACGAACAACCTAGATGAATTCCAGACAGGCCCAAGCTGCCCTGAACTGATAGACATTGATGAAATCGTCGGGTTAGACAACCCTGAAACTACAATGCTACATGTCGATTCAATGGGGGTTGTTTCAACTCAGTCGAAGACATTCAGAACATCAGGGAGAGAAAGTGTGCCAAACCCCCTAAGTGAATTGATAAACATCTATGATGATGAAGAGAGCCCGAAGGTATCCATGGTGACCCCTGTATAGATCATAGAGGAAAATGAGCTAGAAAAGACACCTTCCCCAGCTCCTGACGCTCAAATTCGGGACCTTCCACAAAATGAACAAGAGGTCAAGAGTGTCTTAAACACTGATATGCCGATGCACCAGGGACCCAAGCGGGAAGTCTGAAGGACGAGTTAGGGTTGGGCGAACAAAAGGAAGAAACTCCACAGCAGGAAATCAACGTCTCAACGACCGATAATAAAGTAAGCACCGAGCTTACCCCCGATGCCCCAATTTCGACCGGTACTCAAATCCCTGATGAGCGACAAACAAAAACTGGGCCTTTGGAACACAGGGAAGAAGTTCAAGAACCCAGTATTGATCAAATATATACCATCGGGAGCCTGGGAAATATGCTCACCTAGGGAGATCAACAAATCCTTGAGACCGTGGATGAAGTCACTGAAATAAATTACATCGCTTATGATTGGAAAAGGAAATCTATTTTGCAGAGGATCACCAAGAAGAGGAGGATCACTCTAGATCGCTCCATCCTCATCACCATGGAGGAAAATCTGATAAATACAGAGCACGCCAAAACATCTGAACTTATCGGCGTAGGGATGGAAATCACAGATGCCACCCTGGATATGGAAAAAAGGGATGAAGAGGAGCTGGCTACTAATCTGAAAGAATTGGAAGATCTGCGCCACTTGGAGAAATATTACCAGAACACCACACTTGGTGAAATATTACCAGGACACCACACTTGGCGAAATTGTTTTTGGGTGTTTTTGCTATTTTAGCGGATTTTACTATTTTTAGAAGTTTTCAAAATTAATCCCGGATCAAGGGATTAGGGTTTTGGTATCTACGGAATACCTAAAAACATTGTATATATATTGTATGGTGAATGGTGAAATTAATACAATGAAGCGTTGAAAGGTTTTCTCCCRGTTAAGGGTTTCCAATATAAATCTCTGTGTACTATGTGTATGAGCCATTGATTAATTTATGTTTTTCTTAAGAATCTATATGCATTTATTTACTTCRCATGTTTAAAACTTACAATCACCACAGAGGAAAATATGATAAATACAGAACAAGCCAACAAATCCRAACTTATTGGCGCAGGGATGGAAATCATAGATGTCACCCTGGATAGGAAAAAAAGGGATGAAGAGGAGCTGGCTGCTACTCTGAAAGAATTGGAACATCTGCGCCACTTGGTGAAATATTACCAGGACACCACATAGGCCGCGATGTTCCTAAGGATAGAATTCAAGGAGGACTACAACAAATTTATAGATGAACGACACCTGTTCAATGTAAGGATAACTGAGCTACAAGAAGACACCCTCATGGTGCTAGCTACGTGTAAGGATATGGAGAGGTGGTACGAGAAAGCACAACAAGACATGGAAAGTGTCGACTATATCAGTGCAGTTCAGCAGGGCCAATATATAGAAGAGAATGACAACTGGGTGTTAAAATAAAGCAGCCTCGACCGCATAAAAAAATCGGCCAAATATTGGGAAAAAATGGCTCGAGAACCTCATCGAGAAATCCAAGAAAAATGGGCCAAGTGCAAGAAAATCTGGATCAAGATCAATCGGGTAATGAGAGACATAGGCCTCCCCAAATTTGGCACACCCGATGACTTTGTTGACTTGCGTGACATAGTCAAATCGCACGCTGAACAAGACTCATCATGGGCCAAGGAAATAGAAAAGGTGACAGACATTGCACCAGGACAAGTACGATAGTTCATGGAGCACCCAATCAAAGCTCAGGCCATGTTACAACAGTTAAGTGCAAGCATAGTCAAATATCAGGCACAAGAAATAGAGATAACATAGGTTCATTCGGCCTCAATGGAACAACATAGATTCTTGTATGCCAACACATGTGAGGATCTCTTCATAAAGTGGTGATAGTACGAGAAGAGTCACCCACTTAAGTGAGATCCTGTGATGACTCTTAGACATACGGATAGAAGAAAACACCATGTGGCGAGTTTTGTTTTACATAGTTACACTTCAATAGTTATTTTAGTTAATAACATGTTATAAATAGGAGGATCGACTTATTAGCAAAGGTCGATGGTTGTTGAAACGACCCTCATTTTGGATTTTGTTAAGAACTATTTCGAAGCTTCCTTAATTGAGAAGTCCTGTTTAGGACCAGAGACAAAGTTGTGTTTTTCACCAAAAGTGTGTATGATTGGATGTGGAGAAGAATTGTTTCTGATTTCATCTCTTGAATGGATGTTGTAATGAGTAACTTCTAAAACTATTGATAAGTTATTTGATGCAATGATTTATAGTTCTTGTCTCTAATGATGAAAAGCAAGTCATTGTGTTATTATGTGATGGATGATTAGAGTTAAGAGAATTATTTTTCTTTCCGTCGTTTATCGCATGCATGTTTTTCTTTATGATAAATTGTATCTCATTCAAATTGGAATACCAACAAGTTAATGTATTAGTACTAGGCTTGTGGTAGACTAGTGTTGTCTGCATGCTGGAGTGAAAGGGTTATCCCAAATCTCAACCTTCTCCAGTAGTTAAGTTTTCCCACTTCGATTTCCTAGTTGGTTTATACCGGATTTTATCTTGTATCGGTCCCACCTATAAGATAAAATACAAAAAAAAGAAAACGTTTGAACTGAAGGAGAATCCTTCACAAGAAAACATAAATCCCATCGATTATTTGGCTGGATCGCAATATCTGGAGAACCATTCCACTATTAAACGCTGTAGAGTATAATTGGGCCTCGGTGGCAGGTTTGGTTCCTACTGTTGAGATAAAGGGATTTAGGACTTTCCAACACATCGCTCCACCTCAAAAATGCACCAACAACCAGCACATATGCACACTTGGGGGGAACATATCCCAAATAAGTACATGTTAGTCCTTTCGAAAATCAGCCTAAATTCAAATTTTTGAGGTGATTAAATGTTTGGAGGCTCAGGAAATATGAGCCATGTATTTGAATAGGATGAAGTTAGTGTAATATGTTGGGTTTCCTTAAATGGATGACATGAATATGGCTCTAGATATGATTTGGATTGGATGGTCATTGAATGTAATTAAATGTAATTTATGAGAGTAGGTATCTTGGAGGGAAAGCTCGATGAGCCCCTCTTGTATAAATCTTTGTAACATATGCTTAGTAGAGGCTGCTAAACATTGCTCAAGTGAGATTGTAAATCATTATAAGCCAGGAAGAGAGGGGAGGAGAACTATTGATACCCTGTTGCATTCCAATGTTTGTAAACATTGTACATAACATACATGCATTAATACAAAGCAATTTTTTCGACATAAGGTTTCCTGTGTATGTTCATTTGACTTCTGGATGTCTTTGAATGGTTTTCTGTGTGTTTACATAATGTACATTGTATATATGCATGTATGTTTTCGTTTGTAGTAGAAGGATATAATTCCCTGTCATTTTGTGAGTTTGTTTGAGAGTTCTGGTTTCTTTAGGCTTGTGCAAGGAGTGCATGGCGAAGTATTGGAAACTATGTCAAGACAACACAAGGAGTGCATGCTTGAATTCTATTTGGAATTCAAGAGGATAACATGCCAGGTGGGCACACCGAAACAATTATAATCTTGGAAGGAGCCTCAGAGTTACTGAACACTCTAGAGGAAAGTCTGTGCAAAGGAAGCACAACCAACATTACTGAATACTCTGTAAGCTTAACAAGGAATGATTTGAGCGAGTTGCTGAACACTATGGTACCTAGTTGAAGGAGGAAGTACTTCAGAGTTGCTGAATAATTTGAAGGAAGGCTCAATAGGAGTGCTTTGAGCAGGTTTAAGGAGTGCATAGTACCAATGCTTTTCTGAAGTGTTGGAGGGATTAAGGGGAACCAGAGTTTTTGAACACTTTGGGGAAGAGTTCTGCAAATGTTCTTTGAGTAGGTGCAAAGAGTGCATTAGTGATTCTGAAGAGTTCATGACTCAAGAAAATACTTGTGCAAGGTGTGCACCATGCCAACACTTAGACCAGTGTTGAGAAAGTATCGAGGGAGAGAAGTGTAAGGAGTGCATCATAAGTAAAGTATTTTAGACTTTACAAAGATCATAACGAGTAGGGAAATTGTGCACCGAATCTCTGCAAAGTGTTAAAAAGGATGAGAGTAGTCCAAGTCTAGAACTGTGAGGAAGAAAAAAAGGGACACGCCAATAGTCCATAATCCTCGAAGGAGTCTATGAAAGCTCAAGAGAGGTAGTGAGTCCATGTACTCAGAGGAGGAGAATTAGGAGTTTTTCAAACTCTAAGCGAGTCCAAGGTCCAGAAGGGATGTCTGAGGTTCAAATTACCTTGAGCGGACAAACTCAAGGAGGGATAACATTTCTTCCCAAAACGCAATCCAAAGTCGAGCATACAACCTTGCGGAAAGAAGGAGTCAAAATCTCAGGAGGTATAGCACTGGTTGGGTCTGTGTGGTTAGAGTCCGACCAAGAGATGAAAGGTCGAAGCATTTTAAAAATATGAAGGATCCTTCATTTGAAGGAAGGAGAAGTTCGTAGAAGGGATGAGCTACAGGAACCGTAGATCCCATAGGGAGAGAAATCTGGACCATCGGATCTACATATTGATTGACGGAGGGGCATGCAGAAGAGTTTATAAAAGGGAATAAATGGACGGACATGATCCATTTGAGAGGTCGGTAGTGATCCAACAACCATCATATCTAAGGAGGATGCACAAGACTTAAGTGTAGTGGAGTTCCACCCCCCGAGGGTCCGAATTAATTGTGGCCGACATATCTCATGGGAACACGTGTCATGTGATCACATATTTCGGTGCTAGAATGCTTTGACAGAGCTCAAGGTGAAGGCCCATAAGACTAGCCTTCCAAAGACCTGGGGGCCTGAACATAATCTCAACTGTCATATTGGAGGGCACGTGGCATCTGATCAATGCTTCACTGGTTCGTTGTTCGAGAGGAATAACAACAGAAGGAGTGGAGGACTGCCAGAGACCAGAGTCCTGGAGTCCATTCATACCGTCGATTTAATCAAAAACTGTCAGCAGAGAGGGGTTTGACAGGTGAATTCTTCAGAAGCAAGGAGGAGAGAGTAGTATCAAAGCGCCTGAGGACCCAAAGGTCAAAACGTTGTCAGTCGTCAATCCCATTGGGGACTATTACTTTGTGGAAGCTAAAATTCGGAAGGATCACGGGGTTTGTTAATTGAAGGCCCCTGAAGTGCAAAGGGACCGAATTCCCTAACTAGGCGGAGTTCAAGGGTTTCACCCCTGGTTTTTAGCCTTTGGTCACGTGAAGCTAGCACCCATCTAGTAGGATCCTATCAAAGAACCAAGATTGGCCTGAAAATTGAAGAAAAGACCTATGGTACCAAACATGAAAGGTCTAGTGGGACCTTATGAGATGATCCAACTCCTACCATTTTCAAGATCCTTAGACCGGGAGGTCCGTGGACCCTGGGTGAGGGAGGGGATCTGCATCAACATTGAATGGTCAACTTTTCGAGATGATGCCATAAATCCAATTTTGATCATATATCCAGGTTTACTCACCACACTTTTTTTTTTTCTGAATATTCACAATAACAATAATATCAAAAGATTGTGTATTGTACATTGATCAAGTGTTGTAGATAATAGAGGTACGGATGTTATAATTATACCTAAAACGTTAATAAATTTGCAAATGCATTTATTTATAGTTAAAATTCTGTCTTGATATTTTGGCCAACAATATGCTACACTTTTGTGATTTGGAAATAGAATATAAATTATAAATAATGCTTGGTGATGTGAGAGAAATGGGTGTGTTTTATTATATTTTCTGGTAATTAAAAGAGAGTTTTATATTGATCATACAAAAAATATTTTACAAAATGGGAATTTCCATGCAATTCCCTTAATAATTCTGTATTCTGGCCTTTATAAATACTTCCTTGATGGTTTAGGTTGGATAATTTAGGAATGTATTTATAATATGTTCTCCAAAATAAATTACTTTGTATGTTGGCCTACCTCACTTCCATCTTTGCTCTGATTTATTTGCTTCAATTTGCGTATCAGAGTCCCTTGTCTCTTTTTCCGTGCTTCTGATAGTCCCTTGGATCCCTTGGAAGAGATGATATCTCACCCATTCGATATTTTATGCTTAAGGTTTATGTAGGTATCTTTCTTATTGTTGAACCATTCATTCTTTATGGGCTATGTTTCATATATGATTGTCTTTTTTAGTCTTTCACAATGATTTTGTAGTTGTCCTCATAGTATATAAATAAAATCATTTGAAAAAGTGCAATAACGAATATTATAATATTAATTCTACTTACCATGAAACAATAACGGAACAATACTAGTATTACATGTGTTTTTTATACTCAAAACAACATGTCCCATAGGTAGGGTCGACTGAGAGAGTCATTTCATATTTTGAAGATTGTGGGTTGTCCTATAAATTCTTTTCATTGAACAAAAAACATAGTTAAAATATGGAAAAATGGACCATGCCCACATCATTCAAACATGATTCTTTCCATACATATTTAAGTGGAATCCACTTGTTAACCTTTATGCCAATTTTTGATATACTGATGGATGCTAAAAGTTTCTTTGACCAAATTCCCACATGTAAAGACTTCTCATGCACTGAAGTAATTGTAGGTTATGTTAAGCATGGCTTTGCTAAGGATGTTTTAACTCTATTTTACCATATGCAATAGACTAGCATTCAACCCGAGCAATTCACCTTTATTAATGTATTTCCAACTTCTGCCAAATTTGGGCCTCTAGAACAAGGCACATCACTCCACGAAGAAAAACAAAGCATTGGGTTTCAATTAGTTTTGTTAGCAACCATGCTCTAGTAGATTTATATGATAAATATGTGGACATAGAGAAATAATGTCATTTTTTTTTCAATATGCAAGAGCGAAACATCCTCCTCTAGATGAATATGATTGTGGGGTATATATTCCATCTATTGGGTCGACACAATCAAAGCAATTATCAACTATGAAATCAAATTCAAGGATCATCATAGGAGGAAAATAAACTATTAGATTATCATATTAATTGTGGTGATCACAAAGAACAATAGTTGTTATGGGTCCTCCAATTATTCACTACTTGAATAGAAGGCTAGCCTTCGTGTCATGAGAAAATTTTAGAAAGCATCAACAACGAATAAGGTAGTATACAATAAAATCATCGTGAAATGTCATCTCTTCAATATGGGAAAATTAATTCTCTTTCAAGTCTTAATGGCTAATCTCTTGGCTACTACAAATTTGCAAAGGAGGACCATAACCATTGACAAGAACAAATTAATAAATCTAGTTGTAGTTGCTCATCTTCCTCATGATGCTCAAAGTTTGCATCATACATGTGGTCATTTTTGAAACTCAATCCATCAATAGAAGGCTGAGAGTAATCTATTTCCTTGCATCCCTCTATGTTGGAAAATATATCCTCATTATAACCATTATCACCATATGTTGAATTTTATATAACTTAATGAAAGGATGTATTATATTCATAACTCTCCTGAGAAGGACCATCATCCTGATTAACTGCTTACTAATAGTTTATATATATATATATATATATATATATATATGAAAATATTCCCTTGTACAATGTAGGGTCTTTTTTCCACTCATGAGTAACATAGATGGGAAACCACTGCAAATTTTAGTCTAAAAAATAAACCATTGTGGTCTCATATAACATCTAAATATGAAGATAGTATCCATATATATGATATAATTAATGAAAG
>JZKD02S1736100.1:3716-20648 GCA_000966675.3 Picea glauca | reverse complement strand
TTGGGTTTGAATTTTTGGTCAAAGTCAAAGTCAAATTTTGTTTGGTCGAAGTCAAAGGTTGAATGGTCAAAGTCAAAGTCAAAGGTTAACTTCTGGTCAAATTGATTCTGTGTTCAAAATTTAATTTTCAGAGTTTCTAGCTTGTTCTAATCATTGAACCTTCTGATTCAGTTTCTAACCTCTCATTGTCAATATGGTATCTAGTTTCATATTAGAAGACAAGTTGGACAATGCTACAAAGATTTCAAAGGTATGCACTTGTATATGTCTTTCAAGTTATATCTTCTAGAAAATCATGAGTGTGTTTGTAGGAAATGTACTAGAGACCTTGTCCAAGCAATAATGCTAGATTCAGTTCATTCAAAGGAACAAGTGCACCCTCCATAGCATTTGAGGCTTCAACTTCCAGGTTTGATTAAATTGATAAGTTTCAAATTTGCACATACCAAGGTTGATAGTTGCTACATTACAAATTGTGAAAGAATTCTTTGAAAGGTTCTATTAATACTAGATGTAATGAATACTTGATAGCATGTGAATACTATTGATATAGATGTTTATTGTACTTATTTGAAAAATGAACTAGCATCTCCTCTAGAGAGATATTTTTTGTTTTTCTCCTAGGCAAGTCATATTGGTCATACTATGATGATCACCATAAAATTGTTATTCATTTTTGTTACCATAGATATGTTCTTATGAAAATGCTATTATATTGGAAATATTTATTGTTCTTGTCTCGGGAAGGTTATCTTACAATATTTCATGGAGGCTACCATGAGTATGTATTTGTTTGTTCTAAATAAGTTACTATGTAAAAATGTTGTACCATACATGGAAAAACCACAGATATATATACCAATATAAGACTAAGACGAGAAGAGCATCTTGAGCTCGTGAAATAATGCAAAGAAGTATGGTGCTCCAGATAGAACTTTCAAAGAAAGCAAGAAATCAAAACCGTATTCCAGTTACAAAACCCTCCACCTTTGAAGAAGCAGTCAAGCAGAAAGAATAGAAGGAAGTTGTAATGGAAGAATATCAATCATGAAAATGATGTATGAAAATTGTGCCTAAATGTGTTTACAATATAAATCATGCAGTGGATGAAAGTATCGATAAATACAAGGCAAGATTTGTGGCTAGAGGATTCTCCCAACAAGAGGGATAAGACTATAATGAGATGTTTTCTTCAGTTTCTAGATACACCTATGTTAGATCCATCATATCTCTTGCAGCATCCATGGCTTGGAGTTTACATCAGATGGATGTAAAGATCACTTTTCTCAATGGAGTAATTGAGTATACATAGAGAAACCTCAAGGTTTTGGGGTACACCTAAGAGAAACCCATGTATGAAGAAGGCCTTGTATGGACTCAAGAAAGATCTCAGAGCTTGGTGCAGAGCCTCTCATTATTCATTGTAAGAGGTATTTATCCTCTAAATTCAATATGAAGGATATTGGTCTCATGCATTATTATTTTGGAATAGAAGTATAGCAGAAGCATAGTGAAATATTCATGTGGCAACAGAAGTATGTTGTAAATATTCTTCATAAGTTAGGGATGATGGATTGAAAATCCATGGTGACTGCTATGAGGAAGTTGAGAGACTCTAATTCTGATCTAGTAGACTCGTCCCTGTACCGGAAGTTGATTGGCTCATTGATGTACTTAGTGAATACAAGGTCGGACATTTGCTTTGTTGTGAACATGTTGAGCCAGTTCCAGGTGGAACCTAGACAAGATCATTGGATAGCTACAAAGCATATATTGATATATCTTTGTGGGATGATAACATATGGTTTGAGATTTACCTCAAACAATGATGTACAATTGCATGGATTTACTAATTCATATTGGGCAGGGAGTGCATATGACAGAAAGAGTACTTATGGTATGTGTTTCAATATGGGATCTGCTATGATATCATGGGCTAGCAGAAAATGGAATTTTTTTTTCACTCAGCACTGCAGAAGCAGAGTATATTGTAGCTTGTGATTCTTGTACGGAAGAAGTAAGGCTCCGTAAGTTGGTTTTTAGACTATTTGATCAGGTGTTGGATTCGACCATGATATATTGTGATAACCAGATCTGTGTGAAGCTCTCATAGAACCCGGTGTTCCATGGAAGGTTGAAGAAAACTGAGATCAAGTAATATTTTCATGATAAATTCCAGAGGGGAGAAATGGTTCCCTAGTATATCTCCACTGATGAGGAGACTACATATATTTTGAAAAATCCTTTTTCCAAGATAAATTTTGCATACTTGAGGGACAAGTTGGGGCTCCTGGATATTTCTCCCTTGGTCGAAAGGAAGGATATGACTTCCTCAATTGGGAGGGAGCACTAATATGTGGCATCATGGACTGTCCGTGAGATATAGATTTGTATCATGCTATAACATCTTAGAGATATTCATACATATTAGAGATGATGCTTGCATCATGCTAGATCTGATCATGCTAGTATAGCTTAGATATGATACAAATGGTTGGAATTGTTGATATAGTGGCATGAGGAGAATCGTGCTAGTACAACTTAGAGGTGGACATATAGATTAGATATGATGTATTGACATCATGCTAGTTATTTTCATTCTAGTACATCTTAGAGACAATGTTTGTGAACCGCATCATGCTAGATATGGCCATGCGAGTACAACTTAGATATGATGTATTGATATCATGCTATATATGTCATGCTAGTATGGTTTAGAGATGACCATACATCTTAGAAATTATGTAGGGGGATCGTGTCATGCTTGATATGATCATGTGAGTACAACTTAGATGTGGCATACATCTTAGATATGATGCATTGGCATCATGCTAGATATGTCATGCTAGTACGAATTAGAGATTATCATACAGCTTAGAGATGACACAATGAGGCATTGATCTACATCATGCGAGTACAGCTTAGATATGGCATACAACTTAGATATGATGCATTGGAATCATGCTATTATGACTTACAGATGATGTAGATGATACTCCAGATCACGCCAGTACAACTTAGATATGATGCATTTGCATCATGCTAGTACGGCTTAGAGGTGATGTCTTTGATGACATTGTTGATGCAGGATGATATCAGATGATATTATTTTGTTTATGTGGAGACTGTATGTCTCTAGATAGTATTTATATGCTATTGTGATCGATGTGTTCCACTAGTACTGATTTTGTTTCATTGGTTAGTAATTGTGTGCTACTAGGAGTGGTTGTGTACCACTGGGCAGTAGTTGTGTACTACTATGGATAGACACATTTGTGTTCTATTGGATGGAATTATAGCAGCTATATGCTACTATCTAATTTCCATGGATACTATCACTAGTGTTGGAGATGATTTCCAACTAGATGGATAGTCAGTGTGATGGTGGATAGACATTCTCTAGGCAGATAATTTTCTAGGAAAAACAGATTGTTGGTGGACAAACATTCTCCCTGTGGAGAATGGTCCAAGTTGACAGATTGTTGACATATCATGGATGGGTATTTTCTTAAGGCATAGATTGTGGCCCAATTAGGAAAATGTTTCAGGACCGATATTCTCTCGAGGCACAATTATTGGCCCAATTAGGTTGAATAGTTTTCCCCCTAAGGACGTGACGTCCTGATTAGGGTGGCTGATATGGGACCGATATTTTATAAGGAATATGGGTAGAGATTGATCTCTATGGTACATATGAACCGATTAGAAAATATTCTGAGACTGACATTCCTATAGGAATGGTCTCTGTAGCCCATGGCATGGATTTCATCATCTAGGAGGACTGAGATTATTCTAGGACGTAGGTCTGGATTAGAAGAATGGTCCTTGTAGCCCATTGTGGGGATTTCAGCATCTGTTGGGACAGCTATTCTTCTAGGACGTATGTCGGGATAAGAAGAAGGGTCCCTATATTAATTTGTTGAGTGGGTGACTCATGCAATACACTCTATTGAGTGTGTTGAGTTCATCACATGACTTATTCAGCATCATACTTGATTACTCAGATGGAGTATGGCTTAAAGAGATGATGCAAATGATGACATATGTTGATGTCAGGATGCTATCAGGTGATACTGATTGTGATGATGATGTTCATGACTTGATCTACATGATCATGAGATATCATGTGTGCCTATGATGATGCTACCGACATAATGGTTTGTGTGTGCTCAATACCATTACCGTTAATACCCCCCTAGCTAGGAGGGAGTGTTGATGTTATGGTAGTTGCGGGATGTATTAATATCCACATGTAACCTTTGACTATAATGGAATATTCTGGAAGCAATAGAAACCCTAAAAAGAAGTGTAAAAACCCTAGAAGACAAGTCGTCCTAGAAGAATAAATAATATTAGAATATTGTCTTCCAAAAAGACAAGTCAGCTCCATGAGAAAAAGATAAACAGAAAATACAATTACCAGAAAGTCAAGTCGGATCAGCCAGAAAATTCAATGGACAGATTAATATAAATATAGGACATTTTAGCTCATTTGTACACCCAGTCAAAGCACAAGTCTTTTGGAGAGCTACAGTTGTAACTGCAACTACGACTACAAGGAAGAATAAGGGTGTATGTTCATATTTTGGTCTCGGTCTCTCTCTAGTGCTATCAAGTGATTCTCTTGGTGATATTCTTGGTGATTTTCTTGGTGATACTCTTGGTGATATTCTTGGTGATGTACTAGTTAAGTATGGTGCAAGTTTGAGAGAGTAGTGTAATTGCAGGTACTCCAATTGTGTATGGTACTTGTTCTATGGATATGGAGACTCTCTCATGTTCGCTACCCTTAGAGAAGGAGCGCTCTACTTGTCTTGAGTTGTTGGTGCAGTTAGCAGCTAGGGTTTATTAGTTGGTTCTAGTATGGCTTTCCAAAATAATTATGTCAAAGGTTAAAGGTGCTCGGGGGTGGTTTATGCCTATGTTTCGGTGACAATATTGTGATGTTATCTATGGTAAAATGAGCACATCAATTATTTTAACAATAACAAATTTTATTGAAGCATGTGTTGGATATGGGATCGCGACCTTGGTATACTGCCATAGTCCCTTACTTTTCAACAGGGTTTCCATATCTGGAGCCCATACTACATAATTTGATCCATTCAGAATAATATGATCAATCTTTGAAGCCATATTCGATAGGAAGACTAGTCTTGTTTCAATCATTTCCAATCAGGAAACCATTGGCCCAAATTCAATCACACAACAGATCTGGCTCAGCAAGGTTCGCAAATAACAGGTCAAGGTTTTAAAACCATCAGCTCTGATACCATGTTGGGGAATAAAATGGAACACGATATGAAACGAAGAACACGGTATTGAAGAAAATTGAAGAGGGACAAAAAACAAATCGAGGTGGTGTCTAAAGACATTGTTACAGCACTTAAGCACAACGTACTATGATCAAAACATCATAATGCATATTGCACATCTTGATACGATCTATTGTGCAATCTCAATTCACACTCAGCATTGTGATAATGACCCAAGGGGTATTCTTTTATAGTCTCAATATCTAACTGACTCCCATAGAATCTAGAAGATTTTTTCCACATATAACTGTATGTGGTTAGAGTTGACTCCACAAAATTCTCTTTGTCAAGTCGGCTCGATGGGAATCGACCCGACCGACTATCTATCCAACCCATAGTTGATTGCAGGACTGATTGATACACCACCTGACTATTATCGATTGTTTTTCGACTGTCCGACCGATAGGCACGTCAACTACCTGATCAAATGGTGTGTTGTGTTGTTCGATCACCCAAACGATTGTATCTAGATGTAGGTCGACCTCTCGACCAACTAAACTTAAGAGATATGTGATGAACCATCAATGCTTGATGTTCCAACAAAAGTGTGGTGTTTAAAACCTAAGGGATACAAAACATAGAGGGGGAATCATAATGGAAGGGGAATTTTTGAGTAAGTGTAATTCGATCAGATAAAGAGGATTGCCCCAAAGGTTGAATCTATTGAATATTTCCAATCCATGGTTGAGGGAGTTGGTTTGTCTCTTAATGAAGCATGGAAAATATACAAGGAAATTATTCACTTTCCCCATATCATTTTTCCTTCATACTAATGGTTTTATTAAAGAGTATGGAGGGGGAAACTATTGAAGAATTCATTGTAGAAGTGGCTCAAGATAACTGTTGAAGAATACCCAATGTTATGGAATAAAGCGGTGATCACTATGCAAACATGGTTTTGGTTTTGGTTTTGGTTTTGAAGATAGAAGATGTGTCTAATAGTGATAGAATTTTCCATAACCAAATGGACAAAAGTTTGAGATCATTTTCCATGGTATAGGTAGCGAATTCTATTTCTTGCATCAAGTATATATTTTACAAACAAGATTAAGAAAACCATAATCAAGTGGGGGCTTGTAAAAATCTGCATTGTAGAAAAAACACAAGAACCCTCTAAAATATATTATTGAGATAGGGTAACTATTTCATTGTACTGCATGTAATTTCCTCTTATTGCTAAAATATCCAAGAAGCCATTTTTTCTATTTTTACCAAGATTGGGTTTCCAGGGTATATCTATGTTATTATTGTGTTGATGATTGTTTACTTCATAATTGATTTATGCATTTAAATTCAATATACAAGTTCATTAAAGACATTTAATACAAATAAATAACAAGAAAAAACATACAAATTTATTTATGCATTTTAGTATCTATGTCAGTGATACAAACGGGCCATAGGCCTACCATTTATAGAATATGCAATTCCCTTTCGACACTTGTTTTAGTACTTCTTTCAATCTTTGTTGCCTTTGTATATTTGAGAAAAGTAGCTTGGTTAACCATAGGAATCCTTTGGGATTGCGCCCTCATAATATATAACTATACCCTACCTAATAAGCATGTAGATACATTTGATCCCTACACTTCACCAACTCAAAATAAAACAACACTCTAACTCTGTGATTTTTTATCCATTGGAACTAAAAAATCAATAGTCATGAGAAAATTCGAAGTTATTAATCGTACCTAAAAAGGGTAAAATGGTTACAACATCAACAACTAGGGTTGTTTATTTTTGTTACTTCTTGTGTATTGTTGACCTCGGGTACAATAGGATGAAATATCTATAGTGGCTCAATTGATAAACATTTGGAGTGATTAGCATTGAATCATTTTTCTAATTTTCTAGGGCATCAATGTACTAACAAAATACCAATGTTGGGCATCGTTATAGTTCACTAAAAATACAACATATAAAATGGAATTATAGAATGGACATTAGTCTAGTGCCATTCTATCAATGCCCTTTCAAATTATCCATGATTATACAAATGCAGTCTTGGTGTAAATTAGCAAATGGGAAGGGTGTCATGTCAACATCAACGATGAGTAAGGCACCACATGGAATGTACTACATCAACCCATCCATTAGGAAGGAGCCACATGGCACATTCCATGTCAATTTCAATCATTATCAAGGCACCACATGTTATGTGCCACATCACCACCAACCATTATGAAGGATCCATATTGCATGTGCCATGTCAATGCATGTCATTATTAAAGTTTCATGTGGCATATGCCACATTAACACCATATGTTATGAAGGTGTGATGTGGAATGTTCCACATCATCACTATCCATTAGGAAGGTGCCAAGCGGCACATGCCATGCCAACACTCATCTCATGTATTGTTTAAGTTAACAGACATCGTATTGATGCCTGGATTAGGGCATCATTTGACACAAACCAGTGTCAAGAATTAGGAAGGTAATTATGTTAGAACTTAATATTTGCATGGTGTCTGTTACTAGACAAATCAGTACGTGTTGACATGAACTAATCTCCCTAATTTCGACAAGAAATTAGAGCAAAGCATGACAGAAAACAAACTTCTCCTTAGATTTCCATTGTAATGTATACTAGTTCAATGAGGGATAAATGACATATCGTTTAAACATTATTTGATCCTTGATAGTGTTGTCCTTTCTCCATATCAAGGTTTGTGGGATGTTGAACCTATTGAGAAACACAAACCAACAAAGAGAGAGCAACAATATATATATTCCAATGAAACCTATTCATAAGATCAAGGAGTTATGCAATAAAAATAGAGACACTTTTATAGGAAAGAAATGTATTACTGTATTATATTGATGAAAGTGGAGAATGAAACCTATGTCTTGATGTTGCAAGGTCCCTTCCGATGGCCCTTTGCCTCAACACACACACCTTTGCTCCAATTATTTTGATGAATAGTATACACAACCTGACTTGGAAAGATAAAGAAAAGTTATCACAAACACAATCTTCAGCAGAATTCTTCATAGATAAGCCAACCTAACTTTTCCCATGAGAGATCCCTCCTTATATAGAGTGAAGAGGGATGGATGAAGGGATTAGTATGATCCCACTAAATCAAAGAAGCGAGTGAGATCCAAACCGATCAAAGGCCACCTCATCCTTTTGAAGATTCCATTCTGGAACCTTCAAGAAATTCTTCTTTTTCCTTTGTTTGAGCATCGTCGCACCCTCAACATGAGAAACCTGCGACGATGTCGTAGGCCACTTTGGTGCACCATGTGACGATTTGGGATCGTCTCACCCTTAACACTGGAAAGGTGCGACGATATTTCTTGATAGGGTTTTTCAATAAGGAAAATATGATTCCATTTCTCATGGAAAGTCTTATTTCTTCAATAACCTTCAGGGAACAGGGAAAAATGATCTTTCTTCTAATAGGTGATACACATATCATCAGTGATCACGGGGTTGATGAAAATAATGTGTAATAGTGTCAGCATATTGATTCATTTATTAGGGTGTCAATGGACATGCAAGTGTATTTTGACGTCCTAAAATTGTTACTTCTGAGATTAGGTCGATGCCATCAATGTCAAGCCAACATTGAAATCTAGTATTGCCTAGTGGGAATAGTTATAGTGATAAGAATTCTGAGTTGGATTATTGTATTAGTGATCATTCTAAGCTAAGTACTTCTTCCCTTTTTGTGGTAGGTTTCCTCTCAGTACTTGGGTTTCCCCATTTAAACATTGTGCTCTGTGGCATTCTTTGTGGTTGTCTTCCGACCCTTTATATATATTGGCATTTCAGTTAATCATGTATTAAATGAGGTTGCTAGTCTAAGCGTTTTAAACAAGTTAATTTATTAATTTGCAATATTGTTTTAGAGATTTGATTTTTTGTGGTTTATTAATCTTTGTTTTCTCACTATTATTACATTCTAGTTTATTCTTTTATCATTTCATTTATGTTAACACGAAGTTTATCTGGAAAGAATCCCTAAATATCCCTTTCAATTGTTTAGAGATAAGGATATAGACATGTTTTAATCGAACTCACTTAATTGGTATATTGATGTGGTTGTGTTTGTATATTTTACTAGTTAGTTACTAACCCTTTTAGGCCCAACACATACTAACACATGGCATCATGTACACATAATAGGGAACTTGTTAGATTATCATAACATCATAGAATCAACACCTCATATTGAACAATGATACATCAACATAAGTTTACATAATCACACACAAAATTCTAAGTCATCTCATATGCACAAATAGGCTCAGTGAATCATGTAGTCAATAGGTGGTTGACATGAACCTAAATAAAAACAAACTCTAACATTAGATTAAACAAGAGTACAAAATGTGGGGCACTACAAATAGAGATAAGATTATGACACTTCAAATAGCGATGAATAGGTGGTGATTCAAGATTATGTGAGATCAAATTAATAAGTGGTTATAAATAAATTTGTTTTTGAAACTATAGACAAATCATCCCAAGTATTGATGTGTTTTTTATACTTTGTAAAATTCCCAACTAGTTTATTTGCGAATTTTATGAAGTTTATGATCTTTACTAGTCTATGAATATTGAAACCACAAGTTCAAGTGAAAATCGAATCTTTAAGCTTACTCAAACCTCCAATGTCATCATAAACTTACTAAGCTTGATCAAACCTGTGATCAAACTTACTAAGCTTGATCAAACCTGTGATCAAACATGTGATCAACAAGCTCTTTTTTGGCATTTTTAATTGGGAGCAAGCTCTCTTTCTTAAATGACATGTTTAATTGGGTGCAAGCTCCCCAAGGGACTACGAAACTTGTATATGAAAAAAGAATAAAAAAGTCCTCAAATAATTTATGAGGGAAAATCACCATTTTTACACCAAACGGAATCAAGAATCCCTTACAATGATCGTTAGCCCTTCTTAGAATAAGAATGTGGGTAAAAGATAAATTCAAGGCTTAAATATAAGTCTATGAGAATAATCTGAAAATAAGCGCCTTCACCATACTAAAAATATCACAAGACAACATTACAAAGTGTGGATTTGAAATAAAAAGAAAATATAAAAATCTAAATATTTTTCTATGATCTCATTTTTCTATTGCAAGATCTATGTTTATTTAGATCATAGAAAGATCTAAATATTTTTGTATTGCAAAGTGTGGATTATGCTACTGCTATCACCAAAATTTGCAATGAGAAGATTTTGACTTACAACCACATAGTGAGATTTTGTAAAATGCCCAAATATTTCTTCGTTGTGAAAAGTCTAGAGATGCCTTTCAATTTGCTTGAAAAGTTCATGGGAGTGAAGGAAAAATTATTTTTCTTTCATGATTGTTATTTTATTTGTAGATTTTGAAAATGTTTTTCATGACTGTTATTTTATTTGTAGATTTTGAAAAGGTTGCAGTTGTTATTTTATTTGTGTAGATTTTGAAAAGGTTGTGGTTGTGAGGTGTGCTACCTGGTTTAGAATTTTTACGACAATATTTTGGGTTTCAAGGGTGATTTATATGTAGTTGATAATATTCTACATGTATAATATTAGAGAAAATTCAAATGTAGGGTTAAATCAAATAATTCTAAGATTGTTCTGGTAAATATAAATGGATTTAGCCTTGAAGGTTAGTTCAAGTGATCATGAACTAGACATGAGATTTATCCTTTAAAGTTAGGGAAGTCATGGGTTTTACTCTCTTGATTTCCTCAAGATAAAGATTTATAATCAAAGTTGACTATTCATCATATTTACCATCCATAAATCATAGAAATGTAATCGAAAAAAATTCCAAAAAAATTGTAAAAAATATAAAGTGAATTTTTTCATGTTGCACTTTAAAACTAAACACTACACTTGAACTTTTTCATCCATACACTTTTATACAGTAATAGAAATTCAAAAAAAAAAAAAAATTAAATAAGCATCAAGATTGTGCTCAATCAAATTAAAGAGAGACCTTGACCATGACACATGCAATCAAAGACAATCGATCGAAGTGGGGACACAGACAGTATGTAAGATTAATATCTTCTATATAGACATTATCAATTTTAATTGTTGGATTGTCCTTGTATAGTGGGAATAGTCACAACATGCAAGAAAGGAAATCTTCTTCCAAAAGACAACAAAATTTCCAAAAGTGTGTTCTTATACCAAATATGATAAGGATAAGAAAACTCTACACAATTATTAGATTAAAACTAGTATAGATCCATCTTAAACCCGGATCTATCAAGCACTGAGAGGGATCTAATTTATTAGGGTATAAATTTTTTTTTATTTCAATCTATTTTTTAGTATTGTTGTTTTTTTAATTAAATGGAATTTATTTGTTATTTCATTTTATTTTTTAGTATTTTTTTAGTATTGTTTTTTTTTAATTAAGTCAGTTTCTTTTTTATTAATTTTTTTAAATGTGTTGTTATTATCTGACGATAACACCTCATCGCACTAACGCCTCAACATCTTCCCCATACTGAGTTGTAAATCATCTCACTATATTTGGTACAACAAAACTAATAAATTATTAGATTAAAACAAGACAAATAAAATATAAATGGTTGAAAGATTAACAAAACACATACTTCAAAGGTTAAGAAGACAAATACTTGTTAAATGACCTTGGTAAATACTAGAAAATAGGGAAAAAACTTGCGAAAAGCCTAAAAGCTCACATACAAGAGGTATTTATTTACAAGCTAAGATACAACTAAATTTAATTTCCAAACCACCATAGGCATTTTTATTCCTTAAGGTGTCTTCCACCATCTTTTGTGTTTATTTTAAACCTTTCTAGTATGGTTGTTGAGTATGATTAATCTAATAATAAATTTAAAATTTATTTCTAAGATATGTCCTTAAAGTTACATAATGGTAATTACTCATTATCACGCCTCTTTAAAGTATAGACTTAGAATTAGATAATGGTACAATTATGTTTATTTTTCACTAGGCTAGGCTCAAGCATGAAGTTTATTCCATTTTTAGCATTTTACTTGAACCATAGACAATTGCAGTTACACCATAAACAATTTGTTGCAGTAACCAAGATCACAAGAAGAAATACCATGCACAAGTACACAAGAAGTATCCTGGGAAACCCTTCTCAACAAGGGAAGCAAACCCAACCAATCCTTTGTTATATTCTTCAAGAGAAATACCCCCCACACAATAGACTTAGCACACAAAAGGGTGCTCACAAAACCAAGAAGGCCAGTGCCCAAGAGAGGTGCGCACTTCAGCCCTAGAACAAGTACTTGCTGAAATTTCCAAACTCACACTCGTGTTGTGTTTCCTCAATGAGGAAAACAACTTTATTTATATTAGACTGGACACATTAAAAGTGGTTTCTATTGGCAGAATAAGGCTGACCTCAATAACTTAAAATATAATTAATAATTACCATATTAATTATTTTTTACATTAATTATCTTTCACTTTATGGTGGGGTTGACATGTACCCTTTACATCACAATTAGGGTTACATGTAAGTCTGACTCTTAGACAATATAGCAAGGGATCGCATACACCTACTAGTGCTCAGCCACTAGGGGCACATCCACCTGTGCTCATCCACAAGGACGTCCAAGTCTCTATCCCACTGTGTATCACAGGAGAATCATCATAATACACACTCACTAGTTCTCATCCACTAGGATCACGTCCACTTGTGCTCAGCCACAGGAACGTCCTACTCAATAGATATCTATCTATTGTGTCTCACAGATGAATCATCTGGAGTATCACATCATCTCAACTCTATGCATAGAGGAGAACAGTAAACCCATCACATGGGATCCTTCACCCCATCACAGGGGTACACATTGTTTCATCTCAAACGATACACCCATCTTATGGGCATCTTCCCTTATCAAGGGCACATAGTGTTTCATCTCCATCTCAGAGAGAATGACACACCTAGCTCACGGGCATCTTCCCTACACATGGGCACACAATGTTCCTTATCTGTCTCAGAGAGGAACAACACACCCATCTCATGGGAACACCCAACTCGTGGGCTCTCTCTCCGACCGAATCACTCATTCTGTGTCCTGGAGGATGTCTCACGCAGTTGTAATCATCAACAAATTATTCATTAAGAGAATTTTTCACCACCATGTTTAGCTCATAAAATGAATCTTAGTACTCTTTTTATACCCAAGGGAAGATGTTTATATTGTCCCTATTGTAATTTGTCTTGCAGTTTATCCATGCACCATTCCCACATATCCCCTAAAGAGATCCCAAACCCAAGGGGATGCCAAGATATCAATTTGCCCAACATGTATGTGTTTCCAATCCAAGAGGATATAAAAAGGGGATCGTCGTGTCCAATAATATCAAATTTAAATTTATGGTGGTTAACTACATCACCAAAATCTACAGAAGATGTCTAGGTGGGTGGGAATGGAATCAACTAAATTTTGATCCAAATGCACTAACATGAGGGAATCAATAGCAAAGTGATTGTTAATTACCTATATGTCTCATAGAATTCTAATATTGTAAATAAATCCTTGAGCGTTCATTGCTTCAAGGATATATTTGAGTGCTTTTTTTTCAATAATATGTAGCTAAGGAGTCAAAGGGAAGTCTTCCCTAATGGAGAAAAGCAATACAATACAATCAAATATGGATTCATGCACAAAAATAAAGGCAAAATCATCCAAAAATAGAGCAGAAACCACAACATGTCCATGATGAACCCAAATTGTCACATACCCACTAAGGAAAACAAAAAAATTCGTCGAATTCTCGAGGATCAGAATCCCCGAAATACCTACGAGGGTCTTAGCATAGGCTAGTTCCTTCCTTGTACATCTCCATGTGATCGTGGGTTGCGACCACAGGCCGAACATCTATGGCATTCTTTCACTCTTTGCAACTCAGCACTACCAGAGCGTCGAGTCTTTCAACTCTGCAAACCCCAACATGGTGAAGCGTTGAACCCCGACAGGGCTAGCGAGTGGTAGGTTTCCCCCTTGGGGTCTTTTCCACATGACTCTGTCCCGTGTCTATGCGCTTAAGCCAGCAAAGCGCTTATGGACTTTTCACGATTTGGGGAAATGCGATGCATGACTTCCCTTTGACACTTTTCTCTACTCGCAACCTCGTAGGTTGAAGCATCGAGCTTTCATGCTCTTCTTCTCTAAAATCCCAAGACGCGAAATTCAGCAATGGTTGACTTCCTCTTCGCACTTTTCGCAACTCGCAACCTCGTGAGTTGGAACGTTGAGCCTTCGTGCTCCTATTTCGTGAATCCCTGAGACGTGAGAATTCAACAGAGTGTTGACTCCTTTCCGGGCGACGTGTGCCCACCTGTCAATCACATGAGCCCCACCTAATGGATGTGCCATGTGTTCTCATGAGCCTCGACTCTCGGCACTTCGCGACTTCTACGGTCGAAAGTGACACCTTCCAACCTCCGAACCCCCGAACTCTCGATATACGATATCACCACGGAGTTCTGATCCAACGGTCCTCCTATTCCTAGATCCAACGATTCAGATTTTTCTCCTCACCCCTTCACACTTCATGACTTCATGAGTTGGAGCACCCAACTCTTCTCTTCCAATCTCGCGATACCCGAGATCACGAAATGGGTATATCTCTCCTCTATCAGTGCCCTCCACGCATGACCACCGACTAAGCTTAACGCTAGCTCCTCTCACTACTCGCCACTTCGTGAGTTCAAAGGTTGAACTCTCATTCCTTCCTTGTGCGATCCTCCAAGACTTGAAAGTCAGCAAAGGTTGACTTTCCTCTCGCTTTCTCTCTACTCGCGACTTCGCGAGTTGTAGCGTCGAGCTCGCATACTCTTATCTCACAAATTCCTGAGATGCGAGAAGTCAAAGGAGTATTGACTCCTTCCTCCAGGCGACGTGTGTCCACCTGTCAACCACGCGGGCCCCACCTTGTGGTTCTTCCACGTGTCCACACTCGTGCCTTGGCTCTCGACACTTCACGACTTCTGATGTCAAGAAGAGGTTCTCTCAACCTCCGAATCTCCGAGTGCATGATGTACGCGATGAAGCTCCTTGTCCAACGGTCCTCCCTTGACCTGGATCCAACATCTATCCTTTCTCCTCGCAATTTCACCACTCGCGACTGGGAACACCTAACTCTTGGGCTCTCACCTTGCGAACCTCTGAGTTCGCGAGATCCCTCGATCTCTGCCACCTATCCTCCTCCGATGGACGGTCCTGATCTTCTCGTGACTTCGCCACTCGCGACTTGGAGCACCCAACTCCTGGGCTCTCACCTTGCGAACCTTTGAGTTTGCAAGATCCCTCGATCTCTGCCACCTGTCCTTCTCAGATGGGCGGTCCTGATCTTCTTGCAACTTCACCACTCGCAAAGTCTAGGCGCTCACCTTTATGAGTCTCGATGCCCGAATATTCGAAACGGATGACTCCATGACACGCGTCCTCCCGCAGACGGACGGCTCAGATTCTTTCGCAGTTTTGCAATTTCCGATGTCGAGTGCCTGGACTCTCATCCTCCGGACTCCCAAACTCCCAAACATCGATATCCCAATACAAACCCCTTGGGACATTCACTATGCTGCTCTTCGCGTGAGGTTTTAAACCTCATGCAACTCTCGACAGATCCAACGGCTGTCGGCTATTTAGACCAAGATCTGACGGCTCAAACCTGTCATGCACTGTACACTCTCCCGTTTCTCCCTGGACGTGGAAAAACCAATGGTCCAGATGCTCCCACGGACCTTGGGGATCTACGGTCTCGATTTCTTTGCTACTCACGAAGATGAAGGAAAAGGGGGCTAAGGCATTTAACACCCTCGTGTATTCCTCCAATCTAACGATCTTGAATGACCATAGATCTTCCGACAGGATCTCATCCATCGATCAATACTTATCCCTACGCTGCTATTTCGGGACTTCAAGAGGATCATTCTTCCTCGTACCGGGTTACTAAGGCTTGTGCTTTCGAATCCTTTTCCAGGTTCTTGATAAGCTTTCCAAGAAGGATATCTCTGTGGAGAGATCGTTTTCGGGTATTCCTGGGGGCGAATAGAGGTATGGATTTCCCAAGAACAGACTCGAAGTCTGGATTAATTCAATATGCATATATATATATGTACAAATCTATCTATAAACGTAAGCCATAAGTGGTCCTTCCAACAAAAGCATGCAACCACAATTTCTTATCAAACACCACACAGACAGTCTTATACTGAAACTCTTCATGATTTCACATCTTATGAGCATAAATGTCAGAATATACATTTCAAGATACAAGATGAAAAAAAACACTTATCAAAAAAACACCAGAAGTGATGCAACTACTGAGAGGGGTGCTCGTTTCCACCCAACCGTAGGCTCAACGACTCCCAATAGATTTACCACTAGCCACCCCCGAGCTGAGACCACGATGTTGTGAGACTGCATCTATGTTTTCCAGTGACCGAGAATGAAGGTTACTCTCCTTCTTCTCTGCTATCACTCACTCTCTATTTTTCCAGAGTTCTCTTCCTTCCCTCGCATATGCCCCCTTCTCGCTTCTCCCTCACGCCTTTTTCCTCTTGCGAGGTTGTGTGTGGCGCGATTTCCCTCGCACTGGTCAGGCTTGACGTCTCTACAGATGGGTGGTTCACCCCCCCCC
>JZKD02S1736089.1:41057-59374 GCA_000966675.3 Picea glauca | reverse complement strand
AAACACTATAAAATCATTAAAAAAAACATGAAAAAAATATAAAAAATGAAAAAAAAAAAATCAAATAATAATATAGATTAAAAAACTAAAAAACTAAAAACAACACCCACAAGCCCACGAAAGCCAAGTGGGGGACGATGCTCGACATGAAATCAGTCCCCTCCCCTCACACCCTCCTTAGATTTTACGGGCCTATGGGCGCAAGCGGTCGTGGAGGTCACAGCCTCCACCGTCGTCGACACTCACAGGCCCATAGAGGGGCAGGTTGGGTATTTTTCCCCAATACCCCTCATTGGCCTCTGTGGGATTTCGGGCATTGCCCCCCACACTCCCTCCTTGGCCTCCATGAGACTGTGGGTGTTCTATTTTTTTTTTAATCTAGATTAGTTTTTGGCGTTTTTTTTTTAATTTTTAGATTTTTTTAATATTTTTTTATTTTGATTATTTTACAGTGTTTTTTAATTTTTCTTTTAAATTTTTTATTAAAATTGTGTTTTTGAGGGGTGTTTTTTTATTTTATTTTACTTAGGTTTATGTTTATGTTGTTTTCTATTTTTAATTTTTTTTTAATTTGTATTGGTTTTTCTCTTCTTGAACTTATTTACATGGTGTTTGTTTTTCAAATTTTTTTTATTTTAATGTAACTTAAAAATAAAATAATTTTTTTATTAATAAATGAATTTCTAAGTCGATTTAGAAGCCACTTTTGACTTTTTTATTTTATTTTTGATGCTACCAATCATTAGGGCCATGTTTTTAATTAATCCATAATTTAACTCCAAAAATAAACATGGTGTTATTGGAAGCATCATTTTTCGATTCAAAGGTAAATTTTACACGATAGTGTCAGTTGTCAAGGTTGTGATTTCAAGCAAGTCTCCAATTTAACCACCCCCCAAAAAATGGTGCTATTGGTAGCACCACTTAATAGCACCATTTTTTGAAATGAGGATAAAAACAACCACTAAATACAACCTCTAAAAAATGACAACTCTAGAGAGTTCTTGTCAAGTTAATAACTTTGTTATAACCGATTGGTATAGTACAATAGACTCTATAGTGGAGTTCTTTAACACTAGGGGTGGACCATGTCATTGGTTTTATATTCAGGAAGGTGAAGCTCTACATTCAGGAGAAGTTAATCAACATGTTGAATGAACCATGCACATGAAAGGACATCCTATTATATCGGTGGTTACAATAGCCGATAACCCATGTATTTTAGTGGATAGTTGGTTCTTTATATGCATGTTGAGAGTTTGGTGATTTGTGTATGATCGATGTATGAGATGAAAGTGCTAGGATGGACCAGAGATAGACTTTGTTGATCAATGTTGAAAATCTAACTCCAACACCTAGGTACTTTGTTATCTAGTGATTTCCTTACCACAATTAGATTAGCAGCTCACAAAACAATAATACACTAGACTCAAATATTCAACTCAATATCATGCAACAAAAGCATAAACAAGGTGTTAGCGCCACCATTTTTCTTTCAGTTAGAGTCATTTTTTGGTCAGACTATGGCCCATGTGTCCAAACATGTGAAGTCAAGTACATAACAGTGAAGGGGTCGAAGTCAAATAGTGGTCAATTGGCCCTTGGAAGTGGCAAGGGATGTCAAAGTCAAAACATGCATAAATGGTACCGGTATGTTGTTC
Organism: Picea glauca; assembly: GCA_000966675.3. Lineage (NCBI taxonomy): Eukaryota > Viridiplantae > Streptophyta > Pinopsida > Pinales > Pinaceae > Picea > Picea glauca. The sequence continues at coordinate 57,713 of JZKD02S1736089.1, read as the reverse complement.
CCAAAGAGTGAGTTCATGTTAAAAAGTAGCTTCTACATGCCCCAGGTCGAGTCAAGTAATTAATGGAAGTCGTGTTAGCGAGTGCAGAAACTATTATCATCTCATTATGAAGGCCGAGGGAATGAAAAATCATGGCATTCGTATCATGTGTGTCCTGCCGCCCTTATCTCCTGTACCTTACATGTGGGGATGTGCCATGGAAAATATGCATTTCGATTCGAAACATCCAGATGCCATGAATTCACTGTTCCTTGGCACAATTCCTCCTTCCACCCGATTTGTTATAAATCCCAGATCTCCTGCACCCATGTTATTTAGGAAATCAGATTCAGGCTCTGTCAGTAAGTTTTCTCCTAGCCCCAGGTCGATCGAATTCTTGATCTTGGTCATTTGTCGGATCCACCGCGCCCAGGATAAACATTGGTCGTGCCATGGTGACCTCTCAAAGCATAAAGAAGGGCACGCGAAGTGGCAGAATATCCAGACCTGAACCCCAAAGTGATTGGGACTCATTTTCACTCACAACTGGCACCCCCAAGGATAAAAGAGGGATTTTTCCTTTACCCACGGGAATGGAAACAACACGCCGCGCATAAATTGGAGTGGAAGGAACTGCACAGAAAGGAAGGATAGTGGAAGCTCTGTCTCCCCAAGAATGGATACCTCAGAGAAGAGGAAGACCAAGGAAGAAAAAGGAAGTTGGGAAAACTCGAATCTCAGATGAGCCGCCCACATGACCAATCGTTGAACAATTACTTATGTGCATCGTCCGCCTGGAGCCTTTGGAAGGTACCAGCTGAGAAAGTGGGAGAAGAGCAATGAGGATGGATGTTGCGGATGCAAATAGTCAAAGACATCTCAGCAACTGAAACAAGCGAAGCTAGCCATTGTCGAACTGTGCCAAGAGAATAGGGATCTAAGACAACAGTTGGCGACAAATACCACAGAAGCATCAGTAGCACAAGGTCGTGAAGGGAACGTGACGTGGTTAAAAAGACAGCTCAGAGAGGTGAAGGATACAATTGTACAGTTGTGCGAAGCACATCAGCTGAAGGAAGAAAGGTAGGCCAAACAATTGAGAGAATGTGAAGTGACTGAAGAGATAGTTTGTGCAGCTCTTGACAGCGAGCAGAATAAACAAGATTAGCTGAGTTTGTTCCTGTATTCTCAAATAGAAGGAAAATATTGAAAATTTTAAAGGAGACATTTTTCCATTTTAATAATGGTCGTGATTGTATACAACCACTTGTCATGCACACTTCCCCCAACAAATGAGCATGCGATAGAAAATCAAATCCATTACAGCAGACAGTGGGACTCTGACAGACACTTGTCCATCCAGATACCTAATCAACAACCAAATCCCCATGGCAGGTTATAGCGATCATGATGTAGCTAGATGTATCTTTTGTCTATTTTTGGAAAACCTCTTGCAAAGAGTTTTGTAACATGGAACAATCAATTCCCTAGTTTGTAGAGATATCAAATAGAAGAGTAGGTTAGCCAATCGACGCCCTCATTTATATATCTGATCTTTTCGATGTAATCCAGGTTGGTTGGCAAAATTGGTATAGACAGTAGCTATTGTATGTAATTTGAGTTCGACCAATACTTAATGCAAAAGTCCTGTAACTTTGATGAAAAGATTCTAATTGTAGCAGTTGGATGTATTGTTTTCCCTTTTTTTGTGTATGTGCTTCATGTTATCTTTACTCATATCTTTTTCTGTCTAATTCAGAATGAATTTTTGAACTTGTGGATTCGTTGTGCAAAGCCCCTTGTTTGTGCCATTTAGACAAAACATTTTTCTTCTAAAATTTAACTCTGAATTCACCTGCAGCGGTGCTCCGAGTTACTTCCTGTAATTTGTCTCTGCCACAAATTACTACTTTGTACTGAAGACTGTTTCCCGCTTAGCCCTTATCCAATCAAAGTTCAGTCACCGAGTCATTTGTTTCCGTTGTTTCCTCAAATAGACTCCATATTCCAAAGTCGTATTTTCTTGCGCCAATATAACTAGAACCCATTATATCAAAGGTGTTAAATCTATCCGCTGCTTCAAAGCCATATCCCGCATGGAGATAGAGTCTCCCAACAGAGCCCTCTCTGGGTCCGAAAGGCTAGTTTCGGGCCTCAAAGTTGGTTGAAAAAATTACATTTGTCATCTATTTATCAACCGAACAGGTTTACGAAGTGCTAACATTCTAGCGTCATTGTCAGGGATGAAATTGAATAGATTTTCCCTGGGAGAACGACTAACATTGCAGTTTGACCCCTGAGGGTAACAGAGGGACAAACATATGTACCGGTTGAAGCCTCTACCCTAGCGACTCCAGTCAAAAAGACCAATAGTATCAAGTAGTGCAGTTCAAGAACCCTGGATCCGAAGACGATCTATAGTAGAGAAAATCCTAACCCAAACCCTACGGAGCCTGTGTACGATGCTGAGAAGATTCTGTGCAAGACTAGAGAGAAAGCGTCGAACCCGTTATATTACCTGGATAGAAGCCTATCCTTACCTAAAGATGGTGTGCAAAGCATTGACGACCTAGAGTTTGACAAGTTATTCGAGGAAACCATGTTTAGGTCTAAGTCACAAACCAACTTGGATGAGATAGTTTTCGACCAGAAGAGATTCCAAGCCCTAGTGTCTAACAATATCCCTTAAAACCCCAACCCTCCTAGAGCCATGGCTGCCAGATTCGGCCCCCTCATTCTACCATCCCAGTTGCATAATCTGCCCCAAAATTATAGCCAGAGAATTAAACTCTACAATGTTGAAGGGAATGTTTCAGCCCAGAAGCACCTGGATTGGTTCAACGACTTCATCGACCTGGAAGAGGTAGACTATACAGAGGCGAAAATGAGGTTGTCCGTGTAGAGTTTTGCGGGAGAGGTGAGGAAGTGGTTCAAATCCCTATGACTAGCAAGTATTCAAAACTTTGTCGCGTTCGAAACATATTTCATCAATAGATGGGGAGATAAGAAGAACCCCTTGCAATTGTTAATGTAGTACAATAATATGAAGAAGGCATCAGAGGAGATGGTGCAAGAATTCTCAGCCCGTTTCATGAAGGTTTATAACTCGATTCCTACATAATTTCAGCCACCTCCCGGGGCTGCGCAGTGGCGATATCATGAATCTTTCGACAACGAATTCACTCTTATATTGAGAGAAAGAAAATCAACAAACCTGGACGCGATAATGAGCAATGTGATCGAAGTTGAGGTAAATATGATGGCGTCGGGGAAGATCAAATAGAGATTCAATAGAGGAGATAAAATCCCCAAGGAGATGCGCAGCCATCAACTTCGAGATATGCAGACGACAAATTTGACTTAATGATGAGAACCATGGAGAAGCTAATGGAGAGGATGTCTATGGGAAATAGACCCATTGCCCAAGAATAGCATGACCCCAAGCCCAGGAATCAGAACCTCGAGAGGGGTCAGGTTACTCAGATCAGACAGAGGGAACATAGGGAGCAGAGAGATCAAGACAACTAGCAGACAAGGCCTCCATTCCAAAAAAACTACGTGGATGAAGACTTTGATCAGATGTTCGAATACCAAATGCATTGTTGTGATGAAAAGAACCCGCGCCTGTTCTTAACAAAGAGTGAACATGATCGGTACATGAGCAGAAATGATGATTTTATGTTGGAGACAAATGATGCATGGATTGGGGAAACTAATGACACGTTGTCCTGGGAAACATAAGAGTTCATAAAAGGTTATCAGAATGCCATCATGCATTTTCATAAGAAATATAACCTCGGTAGCAAGGAAGCGTCTACCGAGCCTCAATAGGCTAATCCCATAAGGAAACCTCCGACAGACACCCCTTCCACAAGTCAATCAAGGCCAGAAAACATGAACAAGGATGCGACAGAGAAGGAAAATTCGAAGGAAGAGGCCCTGCAGAAAACTTCGGAAACAAGCCAAGAAGTAGGTGGAAAAGAGGTAGAGAAATTATGCCCTCCTTTTAAATTTGAGCATGAAATGGATAAAATAAAAATCTCTGTCCCATTCAACGAAATTATCAGAAAGGGAGAGTATTGGGAGTAGATTACTAAAATTTTGAAAATGGGAGGGGCCTCAGATACTTTGAATGTACAAGACGATCACCCTGCTATTATGTTTGGTCTGCCTGTTGAGGAGACAGGTGACACTAAGGACGTACCTCCATTCTACGTCAGTCTGAAGGTTCATGACATGACCCTGCATAACTCCATGTTGGATTCCAACGTGTTGCACAACCTCATGCCAAAGATGATCATGGAATAACTGGGTTTGGACATCACTAGACCATACATGGACCTTTTCTCTTTTGATTCGAGGAAAGTCAAGTGCTTGGGTCTCATCAAGGATTTGGTTGTGTCATTGGCCCAAATTCCTTCAAATAACATGGTTATGGACGTGGTCATGGCGGACATACCCCTTAAGTTTGGCATGCTGTTGTCCAGATCATGGGCTGCGAAGTTAAAGGGGACCTTGCAAATGGACATGTCATATGCCACCATTCCTATCTTTGGCTAGGACAGACGGTTGTACAGGGAAGTGTTTTTGAAATACATAGTAAGCATCAAAACACAACCAAAAAACCACCCCATATACTCCATTGACAGTGAGGTTGGTTCTTCTATTTTCTACAATGACTTGAGTTTCGAAGAAGAAGATCCAACAACCATCGTGACAATTGATGAGGAAACCGTGTGGAAAGAAGAAAAGTGCACCGACCTAAAAGATTGCACGGAAAACAAGATATGGAACATGAGTTTCGATGGTGTTGTTAGCAAGGAAGGAGTAGGTGTTGACGTATGGGTAAGCCCTCTTGAAGTGGGCACAAAGTTGTTCTCATACAAGCTCGTGTTCGAATGCACAAACAACATGGCCGAGTATGAGGCATTGATTATGGGCCTGAAGGTGTTGAAAGAATTAGGCGCAAAGAGGATATTAGTGCACAGAGACTCAGAGCTGGTCATAAACTAGGTTAAAGGAATATATCAAACAAAGCACCCCAGGCTGAGAGCGTACAAAAACTTGGCGTTGGACCTCCTCGAGGAATTTTCATAATATGACATATATGTTATCCCAAGGGAGAAAAATCAAATTGTCGATGCGTTGGGCACCTCAGACTCAGTTTTTAAAATCCCATCTTCCCAAAAAAAAAATACGAGATTGAATTCAAACATAGGCTGACGGTGCCTGATAATATAAAATACTGACATGTGTTTGAGGACGACAAGTAGGTAGAAGTATTTATTCAGATGAGTGATGAGTTCGCTAACACAAACATTGATGATGAATGTTGTTGCGACGAAGATGGGAGCGTGGATGTGCACAGTAATGACGACCCTTTCTAGAAAAAGATCACGGGAAGGGACATAATACAACTGAAAAATAACATCATTCTGAAGGGGTTAGTGCCACTGGAAAAGATGTTTGACAAAAATGACATGGCTAAAAAACCCAATATCACTTCAAGCGAAGAGGACATGGAAGACTGCAACATTGGGACTGAGGAGAACCCGAAAATGATAAAATTATCAAAAACGCTCATTCTAGAGGTCAGGAAAGAATACGTTAAGCTCATGAAGGATTTCCTCGACATTTTCACATGGAGCTATGATGATTTGAAGGTGTATGAAATTGAAGTAATCCAGCATGTCATCCCTCTCAAAGAAAATCAGAAGTCATTCGAACAAAAACTGCGACGGATAAATCCCCTGCTACTGTCGTTGATCGAGAAGGAGGTAAAGAAGTTGTTCGAAGCTAAGATTATCATTTCTTTAATATTATCAAAATGGGTAGATAATTTGGTACCTATAAGAAAAAAGAGCGGTGATATAAGACTGTGTGTGGACTTCTGAAACTTGAACAAAGTGTCCCTAAAGGACCACTACCCTCTCCCTAAAATGGACTATATCCCGCAAAAGGTGGTGGGGTCCCAGAAGATGTCCATGTTGGACAGTTTTTTGGGGTATAATCATATCATGGTCCACCCAGACGACAGAGAAAAAACAGCTTTCACAACTCCATGTGGAAAGTTCATGTACACCAATATGCCCTTCAGCCTGATGAACACTGAAGCTACTTTCCAAAGGGAAATGGATATCGCGTTTGTCGACGAAAAGGACAAGTTCATTGTGATCTATCTGGATGATATCACGGTATACTCCATCTCCAACGAACAACACCTCAAGCATCTAAAGAAAGTTTTTCTAGAAGTGCACGAAGTTTGTCATATCGCTAAATCCAAAGAAATAACATTTTGGGGTGGAAGAAGGGAAGATGTTGGGACATATTATCTCGAAGGAAGGAATTAATATAGACCCCAACTGGGTTGAAGGAATCTTGAAAATCACTCTGTGTAGTAAAAAATAAGTGCAATCCTTCGTAGGAAAAGTAAACTTCTTGATGAGATTCATCCTGAACCTACCAGAGATCATAAAGAATATAACATGCATGCTCAGGAAGGGAAATGAGATCAAGTGGAACCCGGAGGCCAAGAAATATTTCAAAGATATCAAAGTGGTGTTGAATAGAGCCCATGTGCTAGCCAGCCCAGACTTCACAAAGGATTTCATCATGTTTTCATTCTCCTCAGAGCACACTATTGTCGGCGTGCTATTGTAGAAATATGAGCAAAACTTCAAGAAACCTATAGCCTATTTCAACAAGACGTTGAGGGATGCTCTAGCAAGGTATAACATTATGAAAAAACAATCATATGCCTTAGTTAAAGCCTCGAAGGAGTTCAGGATGTACATATTGAACTCCCACGTTATTTCTTATGTGCCCAACAATTCAATTAAGGATATCCTGACTCAGCCCGAACCCGAAGGGAGGAGAGGAAAATGGATAGCGGCCATGTTGGAATATGACCTCAATATCAAGCCAACAAAAATAATTAAGGGTCAGGGCCTCGCGAAGCTAATGGCACAGTCGGACTGCGACACTGTGGGAATAAATTTCATCGTCGATCTATCAGACATCCCTTAAGAATAAACAACTGCGCAGGTATCCCAGGAGTTCGTCGATTCATCGTGGTATGTAGATATCATCTATGTGTTGAAGAATATCTAAGCCCCTTTAAATGTAAGTAAGACTAAGGCCATATTTATCAAGCTCAAAGCAGTGAAGTTTTGCATCCTGGACAACTCACTCTACTGAAAAGATCCTGGGAGAGTGTTGCTGAGTTGTTTGCTAGAGAATGATGTGAAGCGAGCCATGAAATAATTTCAGAAGGGTGACTGTGGGGGACACCATTACTGGAAAACCACCACGCACAAAATCCTTAGGGTGGGTTACTATTGGCCTACAATCTTCACAGACATGTACAAAGAAGTCTCCAACTACCACGAATGTCAGATTTTCGATGGGAGAAGAAAGCTGCAACCCCTGCCACTAAATTCGATCTCAGTCAAGGCACCATTCATGCAGTGGGGTTTGGATTTCATAGGGGAAATAAATCTTCCATCCTTGGCACAACACTAATGGATACTCACGGCCACCAACTACTGCACGAAATGGATAGAAATGATCCCCATGAAGCAAGCTACCGACGCAGTCATCATCCAATTCCTGGAGACAAACATCTTGTCAAGGTTTGGATGCCTCATCAAGATCATAATAGACAACGCGGTTGATTTCAAGTCTAAGAGGATGGAATTTTTTTTTCAAGATTACAATATAAACCTGGGGAATTCTACGGTGTACTACCCACAAGGAAACGGGTTAGCGGAATCCTCGAATAAAATCCTAACCTGGATCATCGAAAGGCTCCTGCAAGACAATAAGAAAGCCTGGCATAAAAAGATTATCTATGCGTTGTGGGCAGATTGGGTTACCACCAAGAAGTTCATCTCAACATTGTGATTCCATATTGTATACAGCGCAGACGCAATTTTCCCTACCACATTAGGGTTTCCCATCAAAAATATGTTGCAAGAGCAGGAGGCCGAGCCAAATGACGTGCAGAGAAGAATAAATCAATTGGTTCACACACAACAAATAAGGGAAAAAGTGTACAGTCAATCACATCTCCACCAGGAAAAAATGAAGAAAGCCTTTGAAAAGCATTCCAAGCCAGAGGATTTCCGGTTTGGTTATCTAGTGTTGAGATGGGACAAGAGAAATGAGCACAAAGGAAAGCACGGAAAGTTAGATAACCTGTGGACAGGTCCATTCAGAATTGGTGTGCATCGCGGAAATAATGATTATTTTTTGGAAGAGTTGAATGGGGAGTGCGTTGGTTAGGGACCTGTAAATGGAAGGTTCCTCAAATATTATCTGATGAAATAAATTTTGTTTAAGTCATTTTTCATTCTAAATAGTCATTTTATTTTTGTGTCAAGTCAGTAGGTTAGCAGAAAATTGAATCCCGGAGTGAAGTCCCTGAGTTTTATGCTGATTCTTTTAGAAACTATGCTAATAGGTTTAGGTTGCATCCTATTCTTTATGGTGCAGTGTCGAAGAGTCGAAATAAGGTCCAATGGTCAGGCACCTGATCTATTGTTCTTTGCTACCTTATAGGGAGGATAATATCCCCGTTAGAGCCAGTTGTTAGCACCGCCATTTTTCTTTCAGTTAGAGTCGGTTTTCGGTCAGGTTATGGCCCATGTGTCCAAACATGTGAATTCAGATACGTGATAGTGAAGGGGTTGAAGTCAGCAAGTGGTTGGTTGGCCCTTCAAAGCAGGAAGGGATGTCAGAGTCGAAACATGTGTAAATGGTACGGGTATGTTGTTCCTAGAGAATCAGGTCCTGTTAAAAAGTAGCTTCTACGTGGCCCAGGTCGAGTCAAGTAGTTAATGGAAGTCACATCGGCAAGTGCAGAAACTATTATCAGCTCAATATATTTGTCAAGGGAATGAAAAATATCGGCTTTCGTATCATGTATGTCGTGAGACCCTTATCACATGTACCTTACATGTGGGGATGTACCATGGAAAATCTGCATTTCGATTCGAAACATTTAGTCACCATGAATTCACTATTCCTTGGCACAATTCCTCCTTCCATCCAATTTGTTATAAATCCCAAAGCTCCTGCACCCATGTTATTCATGAAAATAGATTCAGGCTCTATCTGTAAGTTTTCTCTTAGTCCCAGATCGATCAATTTCTCCATATTGGGCATTCGTCAGATCCACCGCATGTAGGATAAACACTAGTCGCACCATGGCGACCTCTCAAAGCGTAAAGAAGGGTGCGCGAAGTGGTGAAATTTCTAGACCCAAACCCCAAAATGATTGGGATTAATTCTCACTCACAACAGACACCCCCAAGGATAAAACAGGGATTTTCTTTTACCCATGGGAACGACAACATCACACAGTGCAAAAATTGGAGTGGAAGGAACTATGCAAGAAGGAAGGATAGTGGAAGCCATTTCTCCCCAACAGTGGATACCTCAGAGAAGGGGAAGACCAAGGAAGAACAAGGAAGTTAGGGAAACTCGAATCTCGGATGAGCCACACACACGACCAATCACTGAACAATTACTTATGTGTGTCATCTTCCTGGAGCCTTTGGAAGGTACCAGCTGAAAAATTTGGAGCAGAACGAGGAGGATGGATGTCACAGGTGAAAATAGTCAAGAGACATCTCAGTAGCTGAAACAATCGAAGCTATCCATTGTCGAACTATGCCAAAAGAACAAGGAGTTGAGACAAAAGTTGGTGACAAATACCATGGAAGCATCAACAACACAAGGTCATAAAGGGAACATGACGTGGCTAAAAAGAAAKCTCAGAGAGGCACAATATATGATTGTAGCACTGYGGMTGGCAGAAAAAAGGTAATCCAAACACYCAAGAGAATGTGAAGAGGCTGAAGATATAGTCCGTCCAGCTCTCGCCAGCGAGMAAAATAAACAAGWTTAGCCGAGTCTATTCCTGTATTCACAAACAGKAGGCAAATCTTGACAATTTTGAAGGAGACATTKCACCATTTTAATAATGACCGTGACTGTCTAGAACCACTTTCTGCACACACTTCCCCCAACAAATGAGCATGYGAGAGAAAATCAAATCCATTACARCAGACAACGGGACTTTGACYGACACTTGTCCATCCAGATMCYTGATCGACAACTGAATCCCCATGGCGGGTTACAACGATCATGATGTAGCTAWATGTATCTTTTGTCTATTTTTGGAAAAYGTCATGCGAAGAKTTTTGTAATGCGGAACAATCAGTTCCCTAGTTCGTAGAGATAGTAGTTAGAAGAGTTGGGTAGCCTAACCGGTGCCCTCGTTTATATATCTGATCTTTTYKATGTAAGCCAAGTTGGTTAGAAAAATTGGTATAGACAATRGTTATTGTATGTAATTTGAGTTCGATCGATACTTAATGCAAAAGTTCTATAACTTTGATGAAAAGACTCTAATTGTAGTAGTTGGATGTATTATTTTCATTTTCTTGTGTATGTGMTTCCTGATACCTTTACTCATATCTTTTTCTATCAAATTCAGAACAAATTTTTGAACCTGTGGATTCGATGTGCATCGCCCCTTGTTCRCGCCATTTAGACAAAATGTTTTTCTTCTAAAAGTTAACTCTAAATTCACCCACARYAGTGCTCCGAGTAACTTCCTGTAATTTCTCTTYGCCACACATTACTACTTTGCACTCAATATTTTTGCTCGCTTAGCCTTTATCCTCTCAAAGTTTAGTCAYCGAGTCATTTGTTTCCGTTGTTTCCTAGAATTGACTCCATAGMCCAAAGTTGTATTTTATTGCACCAATATAACYAGAACCCAWTATATMAAAGGTGTTAAATCTAGCCGTTGATTCAAAGCCATATCCCGCGCGGAGATAGAGTCTCCTGAGAGAGCCCTCTCCAGGTCTGAAAGGCTAGTTTCGGGCCTCAAAGTTGGTTGAAAAAGTTACCTTCCTCTTCTATTTATCAACTGAACATATTTACGGAGTGATAACACAAGGAAACCAAATCAAGCACACATGAACACCAAAAATTTTGGGTAAACACCCTTGGAAAAAACCCCAAAGGGAAAATCAATGCTGAGAATGATTTCATTATTCTAAAATCAGGGCTCTCGTAACAAGGATAATGACCTACTAAGAGAAATACAACTGCAGACTAACCTATCAAGGTCTGACCTGTTTTACAACCAATTATGGCACACTTTTCTAGGCATCCGCAACTATCTCTAGAGTAACCTGCGAATATCCGTGACTTGCCCCACTGTGACCTGTGGATGTCTGCGACTGTCTCCACTGTAACCTATGGATTTGTATGGAAAGATTGTATGGTCTGACTCTTTCTCGTGTCTTTATTCTGTTGAAACCCACCTACATATGCCTCAGTTATCTCTTCTCCTTGACCTATATGATCTCTAGATGAAGTTCCTTCTTCACCTATCCAATATATTGAACCACAGTCCTTCGTGATCCAATACTCTATGTATCGACTCTCTCAAAAAAAATCCTATAAAGTGTAATTCTTGGTCCTCTTGAATCACCATCCTTCGTGATCCAAGCACTCAAGCATATGTTCCTCTCTACTCTTGAGTGTGACCTTGGAGACTCCACACCAGCAAAGATCCTCCTTTGATATCTATGTGAAAAATTTCTTTCTCCTTCTCCTAGCCTTGATTTTATAATCATGAGTTACAATCTATTTCTAATATCCAAGATCTACAGTGGAGATTACTTCTCACACTCACTTGAGATTTAGATTACATGTTTCATGCTAAGTACTTTTAGCATGTTTCTTAAATAACTCAATTAACTAATTAAATAATTAATTAATAAAAATAATTTACTTTAATAATTCCTTAATTAAAGTAAATTCAAGAGTCGGAGGATTTGGACTATTTCCACATGTCTAGACACATAAACATGTGAAGTAATAGTTATTTTATGCTACCACTAACATCAACACTCCCTCTTAGTGAGGAAGGTATTTGTCGAAGAGCCACCTGGAACTTGTTCTGGCTCCGACTCTGGCATAATGTCACACACACCATCCTTCATACTGGAATTCCTCCAACCTTGTTGGTTAGTTGAACCCTGAATACCAACTGGAAGTCTCAAAATTGATGATTCTACATATCAATGCCACAAAGTTTGAAAACTTCATTGAAGGTATTCTCTCCCTCAATGTGCTCCTAAGTGCTTCTTTCTCCCAAGCATCCATCAATTTCATCTCGTACCAACTCGGTCTCCTGATAGAACAAGAAGGGGATAACTCCCTCTTCCCCTTTGAAGGTTCACTCCCCACACCAGAAGTCTATGAACTCTGCTCATCCTTTGCCTTCTCACCCTTCTGAGTGTCCTGCTCCTCATCCTATGTCACTGACATCGATCCATGATCCAATATCCCCTTGGATCCTCTTATAGGTTGGCCTTGAAACCTATATAACTTTCCCTCTCTGACACCAATGCTCACTATTGTGTTAGGGATAGCTTCCTATGAACATATGAGTACTTTCCCTCTCTAAAAAGTAATTGTAAAACCCATGTCCTCCAAAACTGAAAATGAGAACAAGTTATTCTTCAGTTATGGTACATATAGCACATCTTCCACCTCCATAAAACCTCCTGACTTGAGATGGAACTTGACTATACCAACTCCTTATACACCACAATTGGAAAGGGTGATAAGCTTCACATGTATATATGAGTCTATCTTTGACCAATTGGTGAGAAACTCATGTGTGTCCTCGTCATGTGACAAGAAGCAACATTGTCCAAGTACCACACACTTCTTGAGTAGGTGTTGGTAGAGAGGAATGTGAACATTGAGAATTCCTTCTCAAACTTTATTGCAAACTCATCTATCTGTGTCTTTATTGATGTTGTTGTTTGCATCTTCTCTTTCCTCTTCTTCTCCAGACACTGTGATGCATAGTGCCCAAACTTGTGGCACATGAAGCACTTGATTTTACTCAAGTCCTTCTTTCTGGGCTGTGAGGTTGACTCCTCACTATTACCATGCTTTCTGGAACCCTTTCCTTTGTCCTTCCTAGTCTTACTGACAATGGCCATGTTCTCCTCCTCTTCATATTCCTACTTGTCACTCTTAGAATCCTCCCGAGTCTCTTCTTGGATGCAATCATCCCAAAGTCTCTTCCAATATGGGATTGAGCGCAAATTCCCTTGAAAAATGGTTCCTGTGACATGGGAAGACCATTAAATTCCGCATTCATGAGCTTTGTGTCATCTGTTTTATCCCTTATGGTTGCAAATTCATCACACACCTATGTGATCCTCATGAGATAACTAGTAACATGATCTGATATAGACATCTAAATTGATCTGAGTTTATTCCTTAAGACCATCTTCATATTCATGTTCTTTCTCTGGAATAAACTTACCAAGGAATCAAACATATATTTGGTCGTCTTTTTCTCATTTAGGTGAGGGATTAGATGATCCTTCATAGAATCTACGAGGACTCTCTATGATTTGACCTCCTTCTTGTTGTGAGCATCTAAAGTTGTCAGATCTGTCAGTGGAGTAACTACTTTATCCACTAAATCTCAAAGTTCATACTCCTTCAACTCCAAAGTAACTCTTGCTTTCCAAGATAGGAAGTTGGATTCTCCATCCAATCTTTTTTCAACTCTCAACAATGTTGTTGCCATCCCTACGACATGATAAAATTCCCTACAAATAACATGTTGCTAGAAAACTACCCCTGTACTGATCTAACTTCCCTTCAAAAAATGAACTATGATACCATGTTGAAAATAAAACTCCAACACCTAGGTACTTTTTTATCTAGTGATTTCCTTACTGCAATCAGATTAGCATCTCACAAAACAATAATACACTATTGAAATATTCAACTCAATATCATGCAGTAGAAGCATAAACAAGGAAACCAAATCAAGCACACGTGAACACCAAAAATTTTAGGTAAATACCCCTGGAAAAAAACCTCGGAGGGTAAACGAGTGCTAAGAATGATTTTATTATGATAAAATCAGGGCTCCCGTAACAAGGATAATGGCCCACTAAGAGAAATACAACTACAGACTAACCTGGAAAGGTTTGACCTGCTGTACAACCAATTTTGTCACACTTTTCTAGGCATATGAAACTGTCTCTTCAGTGACCCATGGATATCCATGACTTGCCCCACTATGACCCACCGATGTCCACAATTGCCTCCACTGTGACCCGTGGGTTTTTACGGAAAGACCGTATGAAAAAATCCATACGGTCTGACTCTTTCCTATATCTTTCTTATGCTAAAACCCACCTGTGTATGCCTCGGTTCCCTCTTCTCAATGACTTGTACAATATCTATATGAAGTTCCTTATTCACCTATCCAATATCTTGAACCGCATTCCTTCATGATCCAATACTTTGTGTGTCGACTCTCTCAACACAACTCCTGTCAAATGTAATCCTTGGTCCTCTTGAATCACCATCCTTCATGATCCAAGCACTCGAGCAAAGGTTCTTCTCTACTCTTGAGTGTGACCTTGGAGACTCCACACTAGCAAAGGTCCTCCTTTTCTATATGTGTAAAAAATGTCTTCCTCCTCCTCATATCCTTGCTTTTATAATCATGAGTTACAATCTATTTCTAATCTCCAAAGTGATCTATGATTGAGATTACTTCTCACACTCACTTGAGATTTAGATTGCATGTTGCATGCTAAGTCATTTTAGCATGTTTCTTAAATAACTCAATTAACTAATTACATAATTAATTAATAAAAGAATTTTACTTTAACAATTTCTTTAATTAAAGTAAATTCAAGAGTAGAAGGCTTTGGACAATTTCCACATGTCTAGACACATAGACCTATGCGGAAATACCTATTCAATGCTACCACTAACATAAAAAATTAGGAGGTTCTTTGATTCATAGTGGAGCATGTGTTGCAGAAAAGATAAGGTGTTAATGAATACCTTAGTTAATGAAGATTAAGACAAGTAGTCATTAAAGAGGAGTGTTAGAATATGTAACTCCTACTTGTAATATGTGTGATCATATTTGAGGTTGTTGTGATTATTGGTCATTATTGAGTAGAGTTCATCTCTATGAGAAGAGTCTATTCCTAGTCTTTAGGAGGTTCTTGGATCTTGTTGGATGTGAGAGATTCACTCCAACTATATGCTTCCTAGAATGGTGTGAAGTTGAAATATTTTCTCAATTGATAGATTATGTGATCAAGGTAGTTTGTCTATCTTGAGACAAATCTTGTTGTATTTATCTATGGCATTACATTAATTCAAAATGCATTCTAAATTGTGTGTAATAAACTCTACTCTCACATTTTAATTTATATTTACCTATAAAATATCATTATGTAATATGGAACATATTTTTAATACACAATACAACTTTAATGTTAAACTTGGCTAACTTCTAGGAAGAGACCATTTTGAATTGGCTCTATTCTTTTATAAAAAATATTCATTATGTCTAAAGACGTTTTCTACAACCCAGTACGAGGGAGATGTGTAAAATAATTTTATACCATCTTTATATCTAGAGAGAGAGAGAGAGAAAGTAATTGAAAATAAAATAGTTTCTTTTTTCTTACTTCCTAATATAAGGGAGATGTGTAATTCCTTTAACACTTAATAGTTGACACATGACATTTAAAAAAATATTAATAACAACAACAATATTTCAATGTGGGCCATAAATAAAATATTAAAGTAAATTTTTGAATATCAACTTTAAAGAATATATTCATAAATCAATTGAAAGTAAAAAATTTCTTATGAGGGAGATGTGTCATTCCTTCTGTGCTCAACATGGAGTTGATTGCTAAAAGGATTTGTAAAACACGATATGAGGTAGATGTGTAATTCCTTCCATGCTCAACATGGAGTTGACAAACTAGCATTTAAAAAAAAATATTAATAACAAAAGAAATTCATTGTTAGCCATAAATAGAGCAAGAGATCTCGGTATGAGGAAGATGTGTAATTCCTTCCATGCTCAACATGGAGTTCACAAAGTGGCAAGAGACCATTATGAGGGAGATGTGTAATTCCTCCTATGCTCAACATGGAGGTCACAAAGTGGCAAGAGACCCTATTATGGGAGAGATGTGTAATTCTTTCTGTGGTCAACATGGTGTTGACAAAGTGGCATTTAAAAAAATATCAATATAAAAAAAAAAAAAATCAATGTTGTCCATAAATGGAGCAAGAGAGAAATTGAAAGTAAAAAAATTATTTTTCCCAGTGTTTTCTACTTCCAAGTATGAGGGAGATGTGTTATTTCTACATCCAATATCACTATGATAGATATGTGTAATCCCTTTAGTGCTTAACATGGAGTTGACACAATGACATTTAAAAAAAACAAAAAAAAAATCAATATCAACTTTATCTACACACACACAGAGAGATTTCTTATGATTAAAAAAATTCAATGGTGAGTGGGCCAGATGGTTAATAATATGTGTTTCCTCCTTGAAGGTCACAGGTTCAAATCCAAAGGGGGGTAAGGTATGTACACCTCCCTGGACATCAGCAGTCAAATCCCTCCACGGCTAAGATGGATCATAGTTAGATCATTTCAATGATATGTTCCTCCTATGCTCAATATGGATTTAATCGGAGCATGATATATCTGGGGTTAATATGGATCTTGCAAAACAATTTAATGGTGTTTTTCTCAGTATCTAGAGTTAAGAGTTAAGATGGATATTT
>JZKD02S1736089.1:8981-22125 GCA_000966675.3 Picea glauca | reverse complement strand
CGAAAGGGAATCCTGGCCCCGCGGGAAGCGGAGGGGTTCTGCTCGACATCTCAGGGGAAATTGTGCTCAGCTTTGCCTGGGGGCTGGGTCAGAACACCAATAATACAGCTGAAATATTAGCAATCTGGCAGGGGTTGGCTCAGGTAAGAAGGTTATCAATATCAAAATTGGCTGTCATAGGCAATTCTAGAATTTTTATACAAGCTCTCAATCAGAGGAGGGCTCCCAAAAACATGGGGCTGGAACACTATTATAAGAAGGTTACAGATCAGATGAAATAATTCGAAGAGGTGAAGTTCTACCACGTCCTCAGGAATCTTAATCAGTTGGCAGACCATGAAGTGAACAGAGGAACCACCCTGGGAAAGGGAGTCATCAACGTGAATGGAATAGAAAATCATGAACCAATCCCTTAGAGACCGGGGAGAAGATCCCGTCAGGGGTTCCCCTGTCAGAAATTGCAGATTTCTGAAAATTGCCAGGAAGGAATCCAAAGTGCAGGTGCGAAGGTCTGAGGAAGGTGAGATGGGAAGTGTTGAAATAGTGCTGGAGCATAGGCTGAAACAACGCAGTGACAGATGTTGAAACACGGTACTGTTACAGTTGCTGAAACACAGTGCTGTCACAGTAGCTGAAACACAGTGCTGTAACAGTGTGTAACAGATTTTTGAAATAGAGTGCTGAAACAGATGTTGAACCTCAGTGTTGTAACAGATGCTGAAACAAAATACTGTTACAGTTGCTGAAACACGGTGCTGAAAGTGCTGTCACAGTTGATGAAACACAGGGCTATTCAGATGCTGAAACACGGTGTTGCTCAGATGCTGAAACACTGTGCTGTTCAGATGCTGAAACATAGTGCTACAACAGTGTTGTACCAGATGCTGAAACTCAGGGTTGTAACAGTGATGTAACAATTGTTGAATCACAGTATTGATTTAGATGTTGAAACACAGTATTGTATATATGCTGAAACACAGTAATAGATGCTGAAACTCAGAAATAGATGCTGAAACACAGTATTAGTTGTTGAAACATAGAAATAGATGCTGAAACACAGTAACAGATATTGAATGAGTACAGAATCTAGTGCAGATCACAAGCCTTTAGCTATAGAGGTAGAATGGTGTAGAAAAATAGGCCCGAAAAAAACTTAAGGCTAATTTGTAACCGATTATGTGGCTAGTCCACCCTATTAATACAATCCATAACCGTTTTTGTTAAAAAAAAATAGTGAGCAAGCATTAATGAATGAATTGCTAATTTGAGTTGTTGCATTTTCATTTGTCTTTTATTGATGCATATTCATATTTATTTGTTACTTTGTGTATCATTATCATGTACATTGTTTTTTTTTACTGCAAGTGAACAACTCTAATAATAACAATAATCACAAGACTCTATATATCGACTGCACACCAAGGTAGAATTCTTCCTGAATTGTAGTGGGAAAGGGTTGAGCCAAAATACTAATCGGAGGTGTTCCATTTGCAAGGGAATCTCTTTATTACTTGAGCTCATGTTATTGTATAGTTTATCATGTACAACATGTGGTCGACATGCTTTTAAATTACAAAACCTTATCATTTCAAAGGATGGTTATGAATATTTCCCTTTTGCAAGGATTGCATATTTTGGGTCAAATAAACTCTATGCATTTATGTGGGATAATTAATGGTACATGTAGGATACACTTAAGGGACTATTATTAAGATATGAAGGGTTTGGCACCAACATGGTCACATGTGAGGTTATTTTACTTCAGTCGTGTTCGAGTCTATGTTTTTAATAAAATAATGTGCATTAAGACACATTTGAACTGCAAGTGCTTGCTTGTGATAACAGTATAATATTGAGTCTCTACAAGATTGTACACTGAGATGGAATTCTACCTGGCTTGTAGAGGGCATGGATTAATGAGCCAAAATGCTAATCTGAGGTGTTGCATTAGCATTTCAAGGGGTTTTCCTTGTGTATGTTTTGTCAGGTATAGTGTGTTTTTCATTACTATCTTAAACTAGAAACAATTAATTGGAAATAAGATGTTTTGAAGTAGTTGTATCTGAGATTTGAAGGGCTTTCTTCTAACATGGTCACCTATGAGGTTATCTACTTTAGTTTTTTAATGAGCTTGGACTATTATTTATCATTATTATTGTTCATTTTTTTAATAAGTTTACAGTTGTGAATATTGCCCTTTTGCAAGGATTTTATAATTTGCATCAAATCATATCCATGCATTGCTATGGGATAATTAATGGGACATGTAGGATATGCTTTGGGTGTTGTCTTTAAGATATGAAGGGCGTGTTTCCAACATGGACACATTTGAGGTTATTTTCCTTTAGTCTTGTTCAAGAGTCTATGTTTTAATAAATCAATGGCCATTAGCACTCCTTTGAACTGCAAGTTCTTGCATGTGATGACAAAGTAAGCTTGAGCCTCTATAGGATTATGCACTGAGGTTGAATTCTACCCAGATTGTAGTGGGAAAAGATTAATGAGCCAAAATGTTAATCTGAGGTGTTTCATTAGCATTTCAAGGGATTGTCCTTGTTAGGTTTTGTTGGATATGCTTAGGGTGTTGTTGTCTTCAAAATATGAAGGGCTTGTTTCCAACGTGGTTCTCATTTGAGGTTGTTTCCCTTCAGTATTTTTCAGGATAGTAAGTTTTAATAAATTACTATCCATTGGGACTCCTTCGAATTGAAAGTGCTTTCCTGTGATGAAAAGGTAAGCCCGAGCCTCTACACAATTATGCACTGAGGTGGAATTCCACCTAGATTGTAGTTGGCAAGGATTAATGAGCCAGAATTATAATCTGAGGTGTTGCATTAGCATTTCAAGGGGTTTTCCTTATGTACGGTTTGTCTGGTGTATTGTGTTTGTCAGTACTAAGTATGACTGCAAGCAATTCATTGCAAATGGGATGTTCTGAAGTTTTTCTCTCTAAGATATGAAGGGCATGTTGCTAACATGGTTACATATGATGTTATCTACCTTTGAAAGGCTCATTGTTGACATGGTCACATATGAGATTATCATGTTTTTTTAATGAGCCTGGTTTGTTATTTATCATATTATTGTTCATTTTTTAATGAGCCTCGTCTGCAATTTATGATCATTGTTGTTCATTTTTTAATGATCTCGGTTTGTAATTTATCATTATTATTGTTCATTTTTTAATGAGCTCGATCTACAATTTATCATGCTTATTGTTCATTTTTTAATGAGCCATGTTTATTATTTATCATCATTATTGTTCACTAGGACAGTTTTTTATCTTGGACTGCAAAAAATTGCCTAAGATGACAACAGTAATGGAATCCTACTTGGCTTGTAGCGGGTAAGGAATAATGATCCAAAATGCTAAATCTAGGTGTTGTGTTTGCATATTTTGTGTTCTTTAAGTTGTATTGTTTGTTAACTATAGTTCATTTGACTCGTAGTAGCATACTACAAACCAATGATTGTAAATAGGGTTCGTTGAAGTTGTATTCATTGAGATATGGAAGCCTTGCTACCATCATTATCACATTTGAGGTTATCTGCCTTCAGCATGACCATTTTCAATTTTGAACTGCAAAGGTTCACCTATGATGACCTCAATTATCATGGCCCTCCACTAGATTGTGCACTGAGGTAGAAACCTACCCGACTTCCCGTTGGAAAGGATAATGAACCAAAATGTTAATTTGAGGTGTTTCATATTCATATTTTGTGTTCTTTTAGTTGTATTTTTTTCAACTGTAGCCCATTTTATTGGTACTATCAAACACAAAGAAGCCATGACAAATAAGATAGCTTATGTTGTTTACTTTGAGATATGGAATCCTTGTTGTCAAAATGGTCACATGTGAGATTATCTTCCTTCGTTGTTGTTTATGAGCTCGGTCTTTTATTTTTCATCAATAGTCTTCATCATGTCAGCAGTAAATATGTAACATACCCAACGACCTTTATAAATCGTTGAGGTGTTGTGGTACTTGAAAAGTCTATAAATTCCTTTTAGATACCATAATGTAACATATCCAACCATTTCTTTAAAATTTTGAGGCGACATATCATTTTTGTATGCATCTATACATATCGCAAAGTCTTCATCTCGATCAATAATATTGACAATGAGTGCACTAGTAAACAATTTCTTTAATGGTTGGAAACTTTCCTCACATTGTAATGTCTATTCAAATTTGGCTCCATTTTATAATGTTGTAATTGGATGAGCAATTTTCGAGAATATTTTTATGAACCTTTTGTAGCCATGATTGACTTTACCTATGATATGTTCTTAGGTTTAGAACATCTCATAATATCTTCCATCTTCTTTGGATCTATCACTATTCCTTTATGAGAAATGATGTGTCCCAAATAATGAATATGCATATTGTTGTTCCTGAGATTTGTTGTAGGCTCACAAAACAATGTCAGGCATCCAAATATAATGATAATTAATTCGATAATGCTTTTCTACCTTTGAATAAGAATGAAATTTCAATAATCTAATCAACATAAATACAGAGGAAATATCTCTTTCTTTAAGTCTTTTATAAATAATCAAGAGATGAAAAGAAGAATGTGAGTACACAAGATTGAAATATAAAGTAAGGTATCTAATTTTGATAAATCTTACTTTAATTTCAATAGTATAAATATGGGATGTGCATCTAAATTATGAAATAGATTAATGAATAATAAACAAATATGCAAATGTAAGTCTTATTCTACTCACATCATAATAGAGGAAAGCATATACCTGAATAAATGTCCAATAAATAAATTGCATTAGAAGTAGTACTAAATTGCAGCCATTCATAACTTAAACATGATAGTTTGAAGAATGTGAATTATGATACCATGAGAAACAACACATAGAAAGAACATAGCTCAAAGAAATGAGAAGAAAAATCTCATGTATTTCTGTAGAAAATTGATCTCTTTATTGAAAAATATTCAATTACATATACGGCCAAAATTTTCCCCTTCCGTTATTCAATTATTCTTTTATAGATACAAAGTGTGTAACCAAATTGGTTAGATTTCCCTAGAGCTATGGGGAAAATCCCTCTAATCTGGGTCTAGCGACTAGGCATAGCCTTGACACCCTAAAAGACATAAGAGATTATATTCTACCCCAAGCCACACACAACCTTGCAATAATTAAGGGAAGAGAAATAAGATAGAAACATGTACCTTAAGTCCTTATGGCTAATGTTGATCCTTTCTGATTATTGTTTGTTCCAAGAATGCATGCCTCCTCCCAAAGTTGTCCTGAAACAATGTTATAGAACAATATAGGACAACCTATGCTTGTTCATAAAGATTATCTAAAGAGTTAGTTATTCATGAAAAGATTCATAAACATAAACACATAGACATAATATCTGGGACAATAAATTTTCACTTTTATTTATAACAAAATTGGAGTTTACAACCTGTTTTTGCTTCAGTCGCTCCACGAACCTCGCCTGGGTTCCTCTACTGTGTCTCCAAGTGCACTATTCCCAATATAATATTCACCACCAACATGCCAACATAAGGAGATAAGGATGGATGGTATAAGGAAGATGGATGGAAGGTAATGCTAAGCATAAAAATTAGAGCAAAATGCAGAAGGCTTGAGGAATAAGGGAGAAAATTTGGCAGAGTTCTCTTGCCTCTAGTTTGATATATCCAAATAACCCCCCTAGGGCCCTTTTAATATGAGGAAAAGATGGTTAATTCTTTTCCAGAAGAGATACAGGAGGTAATATGGCTGCAAAACATAAGACATCCCGTAAACTCCATCGAAAAGCACAGATTTTATATTTTTTTGTCACATTTTAGAGTACATGAGTGCTTTCAATAGTGCAACAAGCATATGTACGCGGGCTTTCAGGTATGAATGTAGCATATGTATTCTCTCTGCATATATAACAAGGCATGTATGTGAAGAAAAAAGATTTTTTTTTAGAAGAACTCCAAAATGGGTTTGGCAGATGTATGAATGAATAGGCCAACATCAAGGATGCATAGAAGTGGCATTTTGAGTTAAAACAAATGCCCCATAATGTGTGAATTCAGAAGAGAAACTGATGGCCAAAATACACTACAACATCTCTAATAAATTGGGAAAGCATGAGAGTAGATTAAACCCAAGCAAGTATCTATGAGCGTGTCATTTGCAATAATATAATAATAATCACCCAGGCAAGCATTCCCATTCTCGGGATAAACTAAGCATGGATTCCAATTAAGTACACTACAGATCCATGTCATATATATAGTAATCATGGCCACATGACTAATGTGTATGCCAATATAAAGTGTAGCTACAAACAATACACAACGGATATACATCTAAAAATCATTAGAGGATATACAATGTCATAGAAATCTTTAGGAGGCATCAATGCTTGTGGTTGGAGATGATAATTTCATAGCTCGAGCAACAACTTCAAGATATTCAAAACTCAAGTAGTATTACAATAAGAGTTTAAGAATCACTACTCTGAGGTCTTTGACATGTCATCGTGGAAAGACTGGAGGACCTCCTTCATCAGGAATAAAAATTCATTAATTTTGAATGCGAACTTGACAAGAATCTCAAGATGGTCAACTCATGAAGGTGAAGAGACTTATCATAGAATGGATGACTTGGGTTGCAATACCTCCCCTTGGATAAGAGCACTATAGATGAAAAGAATCAGGTAGCATGTTATTGACATAATTATGTGGCACAAGAGGCACCAAAAACTCTCCATGTGTTTGGAAGATTAACCAAATGGAGGAGGACACAACTCTATGTAACAAGAACAAATTCCTAAGTCCATACTAGATCCCAATTCTTACAGAACAAATGGAAGGATGTGCTATATCCAAGAGTGACTAAATTGTTTCCAACAAAAGAGAATGTTTCCCAAGTACCCTCTTTTTGGAATATTTGATTTTTTTGTTTTTTCACATTTTTAACGAGCTTGAAAAAGAATAAAAGAATGTTGCGTTACAAAGGAGGAACAAGTGTTGTGGTAAAGAAAAATATTTCCAAGTGTATGGAACATATTGATGCTCAGTGCAAGGAGACATGTGCAAGATAAGGACACTCGGGAAAATTCCTCCATGGGTCAAGGTGTCAGATCGCAAAGGCAAAAAGTTCTACAAGGCTTGCCCCTAAGGAATGATCTAAAGGTTTATTAATAGAAACATGAATATGGAATTAGGAAAGAGACGCAAGGATGATACATGTGATGTGATTATATAATGACATAATGAGACTCCTTCCATGTAAAGTTTTATGAGCCCAGAGAAGGTAAGCTCTGTGGTTTTTCAGTTTTGGAGAGTCTGGAAAACACTAAAAGAAAACTCAAGAGTGATCTTTCTTGTAAAGTTAGTCTCCAGGGAACAAAAAAGTATAAAATCATACCAAGGATAACTCTTCTGGTCACTAGGTCTGGAGTATTTCTTTTTCGTAGTTAGTCCAGTCGGTACGGAAAAAGGGTTAAAATTATACCGAAAGGACGTCTCTTCAAAACTATTTTAACGAGTGTGACAGAGACAATATCTCTTGACTATATTTTCAATTTTAAGGAGTCTAAAAAGAGCTTAACTATGGACTCACCGCCTTTTTCATAATTTAGTCCCCTAAGCCTGAAAAAGTATAAAACATAACTTACGAGAACTCTCCCGGAGAGACATGTCTCCCCAGGTGTACCTTTTTCCTCAGTAATCTATTAGCCGAAAAAAGGGCTAAACTTATGCCAAATAGATATTCCTTCTAGGCCAATTAACGAGTGTGAAAGGAAAAAGTCCACTCGACAATATTTTCTTGTTTAGGGAGTCTAAAAAGGTCTTAAAAAAGACTCCAAGTGGTTTCCTTTTTTGTAAGTAATCTCCAAGGCCTGAAAAAGAGATAAACCAAAACCAAGGAAAATGGCCCTTTTTCAAATTTGGTCCCTCGTGCTTGAAAAAGGGTTAAAATTACGCCTGATATTACTATCCTAGTGAATCGTAGCTGCTAGGGTGTACCTTTTTCATAAAAATCACCATCTAGACTAAAAAAGGTGTAAATTGTTGTCGGACATATGTGCCTTCAAATTTTAGTTTGACGAGCGCAAAGGTCAACAATATCGCTCAGCAATATTTTTAATTTTAAAGAGTCTGAAAAGAGATTAAAGAAGACTCCATGGGGATCCTTTTCTTAAGTAATCTGAACGAGGCCGAAAAGGATAAATAAACTCTCGTTAGATGTTTTTTTCAAAGTTTAAGCAAGCTTGAAATACAACAAACCATGCTCTTAGGGATTCCCTTGGGTATAGGCTAGAAAAATATGAAGAAGAATGAGGCTTCAACACACAGTCATGGTGGGACTAAAAGGATTCCCAATCCTATAGGAAACTCACAACATGGACGCCAAAATGCAAGACAAGGATCTACCTAGGGAATCCATGAAGTAAAAGGCTCTACCACCTAATTACGACACTTCTAAATAAAAATAGAAGGTTCAATGTCACACTTAGGCACGGTTGAACCTATATCAAAGTGAAAATATTCAATAGAATGAAAAATGTGAGGCGGTGAAAACCTATCCTAAATGCAAATGGCGAAGTCACAACTTCGTCACAAGATTGAAAAAGTAGTACACATTCATCAAACAATACCAAATCAAAAGGAACATTCATCAAACAATACCAAATCCAAAGGAACAATAAGTTTAAAGGACCAAAATATCACCAAGAACAATCATACCGTCCATCAAGCGACAAAAAGAGAAGAAAACAGGGTAAAAGTAGGTCAAAACTGGCTCAAAAATCTATAAATAGGAGGCAAAAAAGTCATTCTCACTATTACACTTTCAAAATTGCCAAAAATAACAAAAACCCTCTTCCTTCAAATCGACATTTCGAGAGCATCAATGGAGGAAATCAACTCATTCTTGGGCCAAGTAGTTTTTCCCTTTTCGAGCAAATTTATTCATTCATTTCATGCTTGAAGTGGATTTGGGGGCCGCACACTCTCCAAATTTGGATCGATTGTGCACGTACGTGAACTTTTCATAGTCATCACATGTATGTACGCTAGCTAAGATACTATAAAAAAGCGTACGTACATGACTGATACCAAAATAGGGCACATGCATGCTTCAAAAGTTTGAAAAAAGAGAATCCCTAACTCAAAAAAAATTGTCATGACTCAGGATGTATGTTAGTTGGAGGGAAAGATAACATGAGGATGTTGATCAAATGGTTGATGACAACCCGATGGAATTTGAAACCTTTAAACAATGCGGGTTTTGGATATATTTCCAATGTTCCCTTATGAGATCTCAACCACGACTATTAAACCATCTAGTAGAATACTGGAATCCAGATGTAGAGGCTTTCATGATAGAGGGGCAGTTACTCACACCCACCACTGAAGACCTATACTTCTTGATCTATCTCTCTAGGAGGGGCGAACCAGTTAACTTGGATAAATTCCCTCTCGGACCATACCATATAGCCCACTACATAGATATGTATTGTGATGTCAGCACAGAGAAGGTGGGGTCTCAAGTGCTAATATAGAAGATCGAGAATATGAGCTTGAGGGTGGTCATGTACATGATTGGGAGGATGAAAGGGTCCCCTACTCTACACCAGGCTTCATAGTCCCAAATTCATTTTGTTGTGTAATGTTTTGAACCATTTATCTTTGACTTGACCACCATGATGCTCAATTACATGAAAATCAAGTTGACTGAGTGTAAGTTGAGACAGAGGAGAAACCTTAGATTTGGAACAGTGTTGTGTGAATTATTCTTCGAAAGATTTCTAGGGATGAGTCCTAGGGAGGGTGTGCGGGGGCACATAGACTCCTTTCTGACACTATGTCGATGGATTTCTTTGATGTCGCGCCAGGGAGGAGGAGGAGTATGTGAGACATACGATGAGAATTTCTTCGAGTGGTGGAAATTCCATATTCCAACCATCGAGGACTACCCACATACGGGTATCAGTTTCCTGAGGGACCCAGACATGCCTATGCCCCCTAGTGAAACACGTGGCAACATGGGTACTTACTTACATTTTAAAATTTTTAAAATTTTTTATTTTCATATTTTCAACTTTATAAAAGAAAATAAAATATGTTTTTGGTAACATCACAATACTAACTTCCAACTTGTTATGTACAGAGGTGGGGCCAGTATGACCAACATACTGTAATTTTTAAACCTGNATTCATCAAACAATACCAAATCCAAAGGAACAATAAGTTTAAAGGACCAAAATATCACCAAGAACAATCATACCGTCCATCGAGCGACAAAAAGAGAAGAAAACGGGGTAAAAGTAGGTCAAAACTGGCTCAAAAATCTATAAATAGGAGGCAAAAAAGTCATTTTCACTATTACACTTTCAAAATTGCCAAAAATAACAAAAACCCTCTTCCTTCAAATCGACATTTCGAGAGCATCAATGGAGGAAATCAACTCATTCTTGGGCCAAGTAAGTAGTTTTTCCCTTTTCGAGCAAATTTATTCATTCATTTCATGCTTGAAGTGGATTTGGGGGCCGCACACTCTCCAAATTTGGATCGATTGTGCATGTACGTGAACTTTTCACAGTCATCACATGTATGTACGCTAGCTAAGATACTATAAAAAAGCGTACGTACATGACTGATACCAAAATAGGGCACGTGCATGCTTCAAAAGTTTGAAAAAAGAGAATCCCTAACTCAAAAAAAATTGTCATGACTCAGGATGTATGTTAGTTGGAGGGAAAGATAACATGAGGATGTTGATCAAATGGTTGATGACAACCCGATGGAATTTGAAACCTTTAAACAATGCGGGTTTTGGATATATTTCCAATGTTCCCTTATGAGATCTCAACCACGACTATTAAACCATCTAGTAGAATACTGGAATCCAGATGTAGAGGCTTTCATGATAGAGGGGCAGTTACTCACACCCACCACTGAAGACCTATACTTCTTGATCTATCTCTCTAGGAGGGGCGAACCAGTTAACTTGGATAAATTCCCTCTCGGACCATACCATATAGCCCACTACATAGATATGTATTGTGATGTCAGCACAGAGAAGGTGGGGTCTCAAGTGCTAATATAGAAGATCGAGAATATGAGCTTGAGGGTGGTCATGTACATGATTGGGAGGATGAAAGGGTCCCCTACTCTACACCAGGCTTCATAGTCCCAAATTCATTTTGTTGTGTAATGTTTTGAACCATTTATCTTTGACTTGACCACCATGATGCTCAATTACATGAAAATCAAGTTGACTGAGTGTAAGTTGAGACAGAGGAGAAACCTTAGATTTGGAACAGTGTTGTGTGAATTATTCTTCGAAAGATTTCTAGGGATGAGTCCTAGGGAGGGTGTGCGGGGGCACATAGACTCCTTTCTGACACTATGTCGATGGATTTCTTTGATGTCGCGCCAGGGAGGAGGAGGAGTATGTGAGACATACGATGAGAATTTCTTCGAGTGGTGGAAATTCCATATTCCAACCATCGAGGACTACCCACATACGGGTATCAGTTTCCTGAGGGACCCAGACATGCCTATGCCCCCTAGTGAAACACGTGGCAACATGGGTACTTACTTACATTTTAAAATTTTTAAAATTTTTTATTTTCATATTTTCAACTTTATAAAAGAAAATAAAATATGTTTTTGGTAACATCACAATACTAACTTCCAACTTGTTATGTACAGAGGTGGGGCCAGTATGACCAACATACTGTAATTTTTAAACCTGNATACAATATATACAATGTTTTTAGGTATTCTGTAGATACCAAAACCCTAATCCCTTAATCCGGGATTAATTTACAAATCAGCTAAAAATAGCAAAAACCACCCAAAAAAAAATTTTGAGGCGCTGCCCCGAACGCTGCGCGTAACTAAGGGGGGGCATACCTGCCCCTCCCTGGGACCCCCCTAGGAAAGTGCCCGGCGCACACGGCAGAACTCTAGGTGAAGGGATTTTCAAACGCAATTGTCGTATCTGACGCACCCACACACACACACATGCAAAGAATATAACACATACTCCCCTCGTACTTAGCATCATCCACGAAAGAAGATATGGTCAGGTGGATCTGTAGCAGAGGAAGGGCCTTAATCAATAGAGGCTAAGAGGGTCGTGAGGTGGGTAGAGAGGAACATGGTGTTCCCATGGCGTAGATCGAGGATCTGTCTCCATCCATGCAAACTCACATAGTGGGAGTACCCAGAGCATGGGTCCATCATCTTCAACATCTAGCCAACATCGTTGTCTATTATACCATGGACAATAGGCCTATAGCTTAGAATAGAGTTGGACATTATGTGTGCTGAGGGCACTTGTTTTGTATCTCCTATATGTATTGAGAGCATAAGCTTGTCGATGTATTATTGACACTTTTGAGGCCCATGGCCCACATTTTTGTACTATGACATTATTTTGGACATATTATATATATATACATATTTTTTCCTTATGGAGTAATCATTTTTTACAAATGTATTTACATGTGCATGTATGTGTGTGCTTTTATTTTTATGTGTGTTCCAGATGCCAATCTAATACATAATTAGCCAATGCATCAGTTAGTTGATTAGATCTCCTAGGAACATGAATATAAGTGATATAATCAAAATAAAGTTCTAAGAGACATACCCTAAGGAATGGTTGGTGAAGGGTGGGATCGTAGACGTGGTACACTCCATTTAACTGAGACACAACCAGTTGAGAATCTACATGAACCCGGAGGTGAGAAATACAATGTGACAATGCATCACGTAGTAATTCTATTACAACATTGTACTCGACAACTTTATTAGTTGCTTCTCCTATACAAACACCTTCAGAAGATATCAACTGGCCAGTGGGAGTGAAGATCGCCCAAGCTATGGAAGTAAGCCTCTGAGTGTGCCCGTTAGCACCGTCCGCGAACCCAACATAAACCTCATATTCACTTGACATCTGACACAGTGAAAAAACACAATAAAATACACGTCCATAAAAAAAAGATGCTAAAATGTATAAATAAAACTATACATTATATATAAGAAGTCACACTCAGGTGACCAACCTAAGTGTAATACTTCTTAAGGTAGAGCCCATTTCTAGGCTCATACAAAGCATTACCTTCGAATTCAACCAGTTGATAAGCACCTT
>JZKD02S1736078.1:103797-117566 GCA_000966675.3 Picea glauca | reverse complement strand
GGGGGTGTTGGTAGGATGGCATAAGTCCCTTCAATTCAGGAGTGTCTCTTTTATATAGAATACTACCAGTCTCGATTTTTTCTCCCCATGTTTAGATTCAATTTTAAATTTTATTAATGTTTATGGACCTTTTTAGTGCAAGGAAGGTTTATGGGATTCCTTTTTTGGGAACATGAATTTGAGAAAGGATAATTCAATCATGGAAGGTGATTTAAATCTCACCTTGAGCCTAGGTATATGTTGGGGGGGAGATAGAAGGATGGACCCCATGGAAAAATAACTCCTAGAAAATATTGATGATGAGGGTCTATGTGACATAGATACCTTGAATTTGAAACCCACCTAGAGAAACAATATGTTGGGTGCAAAGGTTATCCCCAAGAGAATCAACAAATTCCTTGTGGTTGAACAACTTGTTGTCAATATATATATAATTAGTACATGGATAGGAGAAGCAGGTCCCTTTGACCATGTCCCTATTTTCCTACAAGTGGGGGATATTACTCCAAAAAACACATGTCCTTTTAAGCTCAATCCACATTGGTTGAAGGAACTTGAGTTTAGAGACCTAGTTTGAAATGAATGAAAACGCCGTGCTAGGTAGTTGGTGGATTTTGCAAAGTTACTCTTGTTTTGTGAAAATCTAAAAAGAATCAAAAGGAATCTAGAAAGAAAAGAACACGTGCTCATATCAATGGTTATTGAATTTATTAAATGATTTTTCAATTTGTTGGGGAATGATCTATTAATGGTTATGGAGGAATATAGACTTTCTAGTAAGGTTTTGGGGGCCCGTGAAAGTGCTGAAACTACAGTTTCAAAGAGAGCAATCTCTCCACGCTGTGAAATTACACCAATGAAAGTACACCACTACAATGTGAACATGTCCTGATATATGTTAAACTTGGTAGCATCAACAATCATTCTCCAATGAGAGGCCATGTGGGCCACCCTGAGGCTATCTAGGGAGATTTGGAGAATCAACCAGTCTTTTAAGGTATTGAAAAAATCCAGGGGGAATGTACAACCTATGTGAGTCAAACCAAGATTCAAGACGAATGAGATGCTATATGATCTTGTGAGTCTAGCTAAGGTAAAGGAAGAAACATTGTAAGTATAATACAAAAGTAGAGATGCAAGTCTAGTGCAAAATCCAGGGGGAAAATACAACCTATGTGAGCATAGACGGACTAGTGAAAAAATCAGGGGGAACATACAACCTCTGTGATCCTAGTCAATCCCTATGAGCCATGAGAAAAAGTTAGGGCATCTAGCAAAATTTAGGTTGAATGTAAAATTCCTATGAGATATAAACAAACAATCTTCCTTATGAAAATAATGTAAATGTATTGATCTAGTGCATTGGTACATGTAACATTATCCATCATGAAAATAAATTTGAATTTCCATGTATAAAAGTCGAGTTGAATGTCTAGTTTGAGTGGAAAAATCCAGTTGTAAAAGGTCAAGTTCCATGTCTAGTTGGAGTTGTCAAACTCAAGTTGTAAAAGTCAAATTGCTTGTCTAGTTCGAGTGGTCAAACCTAAGTTGAAAATTCATGTTGCATGTTGCATGTTGCATGTTGCATGTTGCATGTTGCATGTTGCATGTTGCATGTTGAGTTGCATGCATGTCAATTTGCATGCATGCATGTCAAGTTGCATGCATGCATGTCAAGTTGCATTGCATGCATGTCTCGTTACATGTCTAGTTGCATGTCGAGTTGCATGTTGAGTTGTCAATCCATGCAACATCAAGTCTCAAGGAGGAGTTTCTATGACATGAAAAGTTTAGTTACAAGTCCAGTTGAGTTGGGAATTCAAGTCCAAAAGGCGAGTTGTAATGGCATGCGTTCTCTCCCTAATTCGAGTTAATTCCTCACTCCTTCCTACACCTAGTATATACAAAATTCGACCCTCATTATTCACACAGTCATTATGCAACATAAGAGCATATGGGAAAAGGCAGCGAAGGATCCTAAATACAGAAAAATACTTTTTCTAGCAGTGTTGGCCGTTTATAACAGCATAAAAGGGCAACAAATTTTTTCAATGTTTCCAGGTCTTACATTCAGGTCTAAGTCTTACTTAGCAATATCATTCAAGATCATAATTCATGGTGGTTCTCTGTACATGATCTTACATTCTATTCTCAATAAAGGAAGATTTTTTGTTGGGGTTTTTATCCATGTATAGGGTTTCCCCAGGTATACATGTTGTTAATGTGCATGCTTGTGGATCCATGTGGTTATTTCTATTCAGTTTTTTGTTCTACATTATTGAAATGTATTAAGCTAAAATTGAAGTATTGCATAAATTAAAGAAATAATCTATGGTTTAAATCAAGCTCAATATATTAAAAATGTATCATTCCACTTTTTTTTGCATGGATTACCCAAATTAACCCATAGGATTACCTTTCTTTGAACACACAACATTACCCTAATTAACCCTATCGTAATGAATGGTTTTACTAGTACGGAAACCTATGGTTAACCCTATCGTAATCAATGTTATTACTCAATGTGCAACACCAGGACTCAGATTCTATCAAGTTGTAACACTACTTGGATTCTATCAATGGTTAAATTACCATCTATGTTCTATCAAGTTGTAACACTACTTAGTACAATGGTTCTACTTCATTGCTAGTATCACGTTAGTATCACAGTAAGCTCATAATCATTACGACCATAGTGTTACTCTTTCACACATGTATTATGCTCTACTACTATCAGTATACTATCTAGGCATTATAGGGGCATGTTTGGAGTCAAATGACACATGCCAACAAGTGACAGTAATGGGACACGATGTTGGTTGGAAGACACCAGAAATGATTCCATTAGACATAGACTCAATCCTAAGGCCTACTAAGGAGAACAAACAGCACACACTAATTAATCTAGGAGTCAATCATGCAAACAAACCTTCTCACAAAGAAGCACATTGCAGGATCTATGCGCGAAGGGGCTGATTTTTGGTGGGTGGGAAAGTTATGTTGACAACCTGCTTAAAAAATAAGGCCCTAGTTCAAGCTACCTCATAGAGCAGTGGGAAACCCTCCAAGGAGTTCGAGTGAGTCTAGCCAATGTCGATCCTAGGTACAACACACCTTCCTTGTGTTGTCACCTTGTGTAGGAATTATAAAATATTATAGCCTCTATGGTACCACCTACTATACCAAAGAAGAGGGGGGACAGTTGACATTCCGATTTACATGCAAGGGCAGGGTAACTAAGCCCGAAATCACTTTGAGAGATTCCTCACAGAGAGGGGTTTCTCCCAAGTGATCCACGTAATATGTGCAACCACTACACCAAGACCAACAAAGCAGGGTTGATTACTCTGTCGACCCCAATCCGACCTTGTGTTTGACCCTTGTGTTAGAAGGGCTTCCCAACGTCAATGATATAGCAATTGGATTTCACTCCCTAACTCAAAGCTCTATGTTTGTTTAGCATCTTTGGAAATTTATTCTGACAATCATATTCCAAAGTTTTACACCTAAGATAATATGGGTTTGAAGAGCCCTAGAAATTAAAGTTGCTAGATAAATTTTAATTAGAGCTCGATTTTAGGTTGTTGTTACTCAAAGGAGTGGTTGTGAAACTGATGGCATTTCGAATCGACTCTTTAAACCATGCAAGAGGAAAATGAAATGTAATAATTTCAACTTCGATGAAAACTAGCTATGGGAAGGAGCAAGAGGTTTCAAGCAAAGAAATAATTTCTTGATTGATTATTATGTGTGCACTACTAATGAAAAAAATTATGAGCTAATTATCCAAATAAATGGAAGCAAATGACCCAATTTTTAAAAATATCATGCAAATGTCATAGTTCACTTAGTAGACCTATACAACATTGAATCGAATGTCATCATTTCTAACATAGTAAACTTTAATGATTATAGAGACCACCATAATACCTATATGAAATAAATGTTACTTATGGTTGAAATATGTGATGAATGGATGTTGCCTTGATGAGGGACCAAAACTATTATAATAAAAAAAATCCCACTAGAAAAGTGTTTTGAACATGTTGATAGCTAACCATTGATAATCCTATGTTGATGGCTTAAAAATAATGAAAAATATTACATATTTATTGGTATTCAACTAGATCTATCTATGGTCACCATGATGTACAAATTCTCCACAATGTGGTAATGATATGTGGTTGAGCATGGGAGAAACCATTAGGTTATAAATCAATATTGGAAATATTTTCCAAATGTGAGCTCACCCACTAATGATTATGATTGGTAACAAGAAACTGAGTGTGAACCCATAAGTACAAGTATGGTCAAAATGTTCATCATGAAAGAGAAAAGATACCATGACTTCCATTAGTGGGAAATATTCAAGATCCCTTTTAAGATTTAAGATCCCTTTTAAATATTACACACTCATTTTCCTATTATTATGCGTAGACCATTGTTTATGCCTTCAAATCAATTTATAGTGTCATTCTTCTCATGTTATCGATACCCACCACCCTTCTAGGGGATCCATGGACTCCCAAACTCCTAGAATTTCTCAACTCTTGGAAACATGATAATGATATAACTAGTTCTTTATGGACAACTTTGTGCGTCAATAATAGGATTTTTATTCCAAAATTATGGAAGACATGATGGCTATGTTCCAAACCCTACGATGGGGTCTCCAACAATCACATGTCCACACTCAATAGGTTTTTTACCCCTTTGATGATGATATCCACACCTATTACACATGTCCATGTTCACCATCATGCTCCAATGTCTTTTTTCATGTCTAACTATCCTCTTACAAATGCACACACACTTAAAGAATTGCATGAGCTAATGCAACCCCAATTGTAGTTCATCTATGTGCCCGTTATTTTATTAGAATGAAACTCTTTTCCAATATTGTAGTTTCCCAAACTAGTGAGACAAGTTATAATTTTAAATGTAAACTACATTGAAAGCATGTAATGTTTGATATTCATACAACATTCATCTCCTCGCTATCCTCTCAAGTATTTGTGCCTTCAATGGATCTCTCTTATTTTGTCTATTCAGTGGTACTTTCACAATCTTCCACTCTTTAAAAAAACCTCTAAACAACCCATGGGATTGTAAATGTGTTGAACCTGCATAGAATAGATCTAGCTAGCAAATGACATACACAATTTGCAAAGAAAATATGATAAAAGATAAGAAGGAGAGAAAGAATGGAAGAATTATCATTAACCAAATGAATGAATGATAATTTACACAAGATATACTCTTTATAAATAAACTAATGTGCACTAGAGGAGAATCCAATGCACCATAGTGGTGGTATAGAGTGATCTGGACACACACCAGTAGTTACGGGAGTAAATTTCCACCTAGTCTAGTCTCTTGGGAAGTTATGGGAGTGAATTGCCACCTAGTATGAGTTAACTAGTCTCTCAGTCTTCAATTAACTGATTGAAACATAGTGAAGTGAGGAGGAGACCATGGAATCATGAGTAATGTGCTAGTCTGGTGATTATCCCAAGGACAGTGCACATTAGTTGTTGATGATCCCATTGTTGCATGGTGATAATCCCAATGTCATCTAGACTCCACTCTACTGATCAAATTGAAGTGTGAACTGAAGAGAATATTCTCCCTAAACTATAGAAGACTGAATAATGACTAATAAACATAGGGAAAACCATAGGAAAAACAAATCCTAGGTGTGTGTAAAGTATCTCCAACACCCCCCCTAAACATCACTATGGTGAAAATAAAGAATGGGTCCCGGCAACGAGGCCATTTTAGGTACCCAAATACAAAAGATACACTGAAATAAACAAGGAAAGAGGGAAACCCCCCCCCTCAAAGTACAATGTATGTAAAAATATGAACTTACAGTTGCTAGGAAATTGTGTCCTTCACTCCAAGACAACTGCATGAAGAATGGAATTTATGCTTAGTGAAGGTATTAGTGAAGATGTCTACAGTCTATTCTACTAAAGGATAGAACTACAGGTCGATGATCCCCTTGTGTACAAGTCATGGATGTAGTGCATGTGGATCTCGACGTGCTTTGTCTAGTGCCTATGAACTGGATCTCTACAGAACTTCAGAGTGCTCTGGTTATCACACCAGATGACGATCGAGTGATGAAAATGAATTCCCAACTCAGTGAGAAAATATTGCAGCCACATAGCCTAAATGGTTATATTAACTACCCCTATGTACTCTCCCTTGGCTGAAGATAGAGAAATAGCATCCTGCTTCTTGCTCGAGCAACAGATAGACTCGAAACCAAGACACAGTGAGTAACCAAATGTGGACTTGCAATCAATGTTATTCCCAGTCCAATCAGAATCAATGAACCTGATGAGGTCCAATGTATAATGTGTTGCATAGTTAATCCCAAAGATAATGGTGTCATGTACGATCGAAGTATATTCTTTGTAGCCTTCCAATGTAGCTCATGCAGCTCCTGCATGAACCTGGAGACTGCTCCAACGACATAGGAGAGGTCTGGTCTAGAGTGTGTGAGATACAACAAGCTCCCCACAAGTTTTATGTATAGTGTTTTTTCAACCAGAGGATTTTCCCTGCCATCCTCAAGTCTAAATCCTAATAGTAAAGGAGTCGGGGCAGACTTACAATCTATCATGTGAAATCTCTCAAGGAGATCTCGTGCATACTTGGCCTGAGACATTTTGATGTGTGATGCATCCTGATTGATCTTGATTCCAAGGAATAAATGTAGAAGACCCATGTCCTTCATCAAGAACCTGTCATGAAAAATCCTTTTGACTACAGCAATCGCTAAATTCGAGCAACCAATCATCAACAAATCATCAACAAACAGAACTAGAAGTAGAAGTGAATCAGCCATCATGAGTATGTAAAAATTCAGGTCCGATTTACAACGTACAAAGTTCTGTGATAGCAAGTAGAAGTCCATATTGGCATACCATGCCCTCGGAGCCTACTTGAGGCCATAAAGAGACTTCTTCAATCGATAGACCAAAGATGAATTCTGCATAAATCCCCGGGGTTTCTCCATATATATCTTCTCAAAGAGATTGTCGTGAAGAAATGTGTTCCTTACATCCATCTGATGGACTTCCCATAAATTGGTTGCTGCAATGGAAAGTGTCAAACATATGGAATCCATATTCTCTACTGGAGCAAAGGTCTCATCATATTCAATGTCATGCACCTGCTAAAATCCTTTGGAAACTAGCTTGGCTTTGTATCTACTAACATGTCCATCCTCTGTGCTCTTGGTCCTATAGACCCATCTGCACCTGACAAGTTTCCTTTATGAATGAAGGGGAACCAGATCCCAAGTCTCATTCTCAAGGAAGGATTTGTACTCCTCATGCATGGTGAATTCCCAAAAGGGATTTCTAGCAGCCTCGCCATAGAACTATGGATTAGAATATTGAACCAAGAAAAGATGTATGGGTGGCAACAGTTCAGAGGTAGTGAGTGAAAGAGGAGGCTCCTTGAAATCATATCGAGTCCTCCTAGTATCATTTTGATCCCCAACAATATCTCTCACATCCTAAAGAGTAGTCTTGGCCCACTTGGGCCTCTGTTAAGGCTTTACATCTACATCTGCATGCACTAACTCTGTATCTGACTATATTGACTTTGTATTTGGATCATATGAATCCTATGAATCAGAACTCACATATGAAGAAGATTCTTCAAATGCATGCTCATCATATCTGACAGCTGGAAGAACAAAAGTGTTTGCATGCAGTTGTTGAGGTACATGCGAGACACTTTCCTCGAATTGGACACTATGCTCAAAGATGAGTCGATCTGAGGAAATGTCAATGAGTATGTATCCCTTCACATCGTCAGGGTATCCAACTAATATACACTATGTTCTATATGGATCAAATTACTTCCTCTTCTAAGAGGGAATCTTGGCCCATGCACATGAACCGAAAATACGGAAGTGGGTCACTTCTGGTTTGAGGCTACTCCAAACCTTGTAGGGGGTCCTATCCTTGACAGATATATGGGGAGATATATTTTGGATGTAGGTTGCACAATTAAGTTCTTGAGCCCATAATCTCTATGGAATTTACTTTTCATGTAGCATGCAAGATGCCATCTCTTTTAGAGATCTATTTTTCCGCTCGGCAACTCATTTTTTCTATGGAGTATAGGGAACTGTGTGCTACAACTGAATCTGGGCCTCATGAAAAATATTTTGTATCTCATGGTTGAGATACTCTCCCCCGTTATTTTTTTGGAGGACTTTGATTTCTTTACTGATTGTGTCTCAACAAGGGCTTTGAAATATTTGAGGTGTTGAAAGACCTATGAATTTTTCCCGAGAAAGAAAATCCATGTGAAGCGTGAGAAATCATCAACAAAAATGAGCACGTACCTTGATTTATTGATTGATGGATGTGGAAAAGTTCCAATGAGGTCACTATGGATCATATCTAAAGGAAAGGAAGCCTTCTGAGTCTTTCCTTTGTCGAATTTCTTTTGAGGGTGTTTTCCAAGAACACATCCCTCACAAATTCCTTTGGAGAAGTGGATGTCAGGTAGACCATCAACCATTCCCTTATTTCTAAGATGTTTCATATATCTGAAATTCAAATGCTCGAACCTTTCATGCTATATCTTATTCTTTCATCAGCATGGATAAGCAGTAATGCAGAATCTGGTTCAATAAATTCAAAAAATGTGTAGAGTCTAGATTGATGATTTAACTCATCGGTAGCAACCCTGGAATTGGTTTTCATTTCATAGATATCCAATGCATCAGGTGTGAATATGACTCTCTTTCTGGTGCTGGATTTTTTCATTTGATACACGAAGAGAATATTTACAAAAAGTTTGGGAATGTGTAGCACATTCTCGAAGCTTATGTTTCTAAGTTCAATTCTTCCTTTGTCGATGAGCTCGACTGGTGAGTTGTCCCCCATTAGAATAGGAGGACCTTTTCATGTATCCAATGAAGAATAGACTTCTTTTGTGGTATCTATGTGGTGTTATGCACCTAAATCTATGATCCAATCATCGGGAGACGAGTTGATGGAAATCAAAGCATGGATAGAATTTCCTTTCTTAGGATTCTAATCTTATGGCTTCTTCTTCTTGAAACCCTTGGGGATGCAATCTATGAGATTGTTTTTCTGAAGTATTTGGGCCATTAGATCTATATTTTTTTTCATACATTCTGATTCAGGATGGAATCCTTTATGGAAGTAAGTGCATTTCTCCCCTTTTCTTCCCTTTCCACCTTTGGATCTAGAGGCATCGTTGAAGGTTTTTGAGTGCCATTCCTTCTTTGGATTTTCATGTGATTTACATTTGTCTTTGAATTTAGATTTCTAATATTGATGACCATTACCATATTTCACAGCAAGTTCATGCGCCTTTGGGCCTTTGATTTTTCACACATTGATGAGCTTGTTCTACTCTTGTGTCAAAGACTTGATAAAGGACTCAAGAGAGGGCATCGTCCAGGTGGCTCCAGAGGTGAGCCTAACTGAATGAAATATAGATACAAAAACTAATTATTCTGGACCAAGTTTGGAGAGAATGGTAAGAACCATTTGTTTCTCCTCCTTATATTTATCAACCCCGCAAGCCTTGAGTTGAGACAACAAATCCTTATATTTGGTAAAGAATTTTGGAGATTGTCGAAGGTTTTTTTATCCAAAGTGAGAAATTACACATGAATCATGTGTTCCCTCATCTCATCCTATTTTCCAAAAATCCCTCGCATGGTGGTCGGGGATTCATTGGGATTTTTACAAAAGGATATGTGAAAGAGGAGTTCAAGAGAAATGAGACTACAAATAGTCCCAAACTCTTCATCCATTCGATTTAGATACTTGGATTTTTCTATGGTTGATGTTGATTAGGTTTGTGTGTTCATGGTTAACATGTATAATGCTCTCTCTCAAGTATGCATTACAATATTATCCTTCCATACATATAAATTGTATGGTGTAAGAATGAATTCTTTTGGAAATTCCATTTTTTCGTTGTCTTCAATCTTCGGTACCTGCAAAAATAATTTGGTGTGTATTTTCCCTAGAAGTCTGTCGGCTATGATACCATGTAAATGTGTTGAACCTACACATAATATATCTATCTAGCAAATGGCATACACAATTTGCAGAGAAAATATGAGAAAAGAGAAAGAATGGAAGAGTTCTCATTAACCAAATGAATGAATGATAATTTACACATGATATACTTTTTATAACTCAACTAATGTGTACTGGAGGAGAATCCAATGTGACATAGTGGTGGTATAGAGTGATATGGACAAACATCAGTAGTTACGGGAGTAAACTGCCACCTAGTCTAGTCTCTCAGGCAGTTACGAGAGTGAACTGCCACCTAGTCTAAGTTAACTAGTCTCTCAATCTTTAGTTAACTGACTGAAACAGAGTGAAGTGAGGAGGAGATCAAGGAATCATGAGTAATGTGCTAGTGTGGTGATGACCCCAAGGACAATGTGCATTAGTTGGTGATGATCCTAATGTTACATGGTGATAATCCCAATGTGGCATCTAGACTCTACTCAACTGATCAAACTTAAGTGTGAACTGAAGAGAATATTCTCCTAGAGGAATATTATCCCTAAACTATAGGATACTGAATAATGACTAATAAACATAGGGAAAACCTTAGGAAAAATAAATCCTAGGTGTGTGTGAAGTATCTCCAACATGGACCATCTCACAAGTAACTTGCACAATTAATAAGGGAGGAGTAATCCGTGTACCAACTGATCTTCCAAACCTTTATTCTATTTCACCTAAGAACTCACCCAATACACATTCACTATGAAGAAAAAAGAGCTACTCCTTACAACACAACTTGTGAAACTCCTATTGGTCATCTCTCTTCTACAAGAAACATAGTGTCTTTTGCATCAAAGGTTTCTCTCTATACTATATTTCAACATATTTCTACTAATATTATTCTTAAATAGGGAGGAAATCAAATCATTTTCTTCCATAAACCTATTTCCTTTAACAAATCATTCTGCAATTGGATCAAGAAATTCATTTTTAGTACAAACATGGGTCTATACCAAGTCCACAACTACACAAATCCCAAGGATTATTTTGGGTTATGTTGGAAGGGTTTTTACCCCAACTAAAATGGAGATTGGGGACAGTTTCCTCTAAACATGGATCTGCTTCATTTGTTTTTGGATCTTCTTCATTCATGTTCTTATTGCATTCATTTTTATTGATATTTTTTTATTGGATTGAAGGAACATATAAATACCATTACAAGCGGTATGAGAGCAGTGATTTGGGAAAGTGGGAGAATATGTTTTTGTAGATTTAGAGCAATGTTTTTGTACAATGTTTGCAGATCAAGAAATAAATTATAGTCAAACTCGTACCATTAAAAGTAGAGTTTTTATGATGTTTTCTAACTATGGTTATATTAGTGATTCTGAGCAATATTAATGAATTTGTGACCATTTTAATTTGTGGCCTCAAAACCATAATGAAAAAAGGATATCTACAAAGATTTATCCATTATAAATTGTGATATTTTGTAATCCTCCAAGTCACAATCATTTCCACCCAAAATAAAATAGCTACAATGGGGGATAATAGTAGGGGCCCAAAAATGTCAGGAAAGAATGCAAACACTAAGGATAGTTCAAGCCTATCTTCCAAAGAGGTGCAATCAACAATCAATAATGTAAAAAATAAATGTATGTAGTTCTTTATCGAGTGAGTCCAAGGAATTGAAGATAAATTCACAAAACAAATGCAAGATTTGAAGAACCAAATCATAGAAGGTAATGATCATGTTTCCATAGATCTCATTGAAAGTGCAAATAATATTCTAGAGATATTGTAAGCAATAAACAAAAAAAAATCTAGTAAATCGAATCCATCCATTAATGATGGGCATAATTTAGTTCCAATTTAGGCTCCAACAACACCAACTATGGTCCACGATTTACATTACCAAAAACTGAACTTATGAGGTTTGATGTAAATGATGTACAATCATGGATCAACCAAATGGAGCAATATTTTGAGCTCCACCAAGTTCCTTAATATGGATGTGTGACTCCTACTTTATTTTATCTTAAACAAAAGGCCTATCAATGGTACCAATGGGTGCTCAAAATAAGATCATGAGGAAGGGCATACTCATGGGATTTATTAATAGTGTTGATCTAGGTCCATTCCTCCCTCCCCTAAAGTCTCCTTATCCTTTGTTTTTTTCCTATGAAAACCATATGTTAATTGATAATGCCGATGAGATATGGTTAGAATAGAATCACCCCCTCTCACTCCCTAATATTATGTAGAACTATCCTCTAAATCCTTGAATGTTGGAATGATACTTCCCTTCTTTTTAAAGGTTTATTTGAAGTATGAAATTGTTTTTCTGAAAGAACCTCTCCCAGACAATGTTCCTTAATAGAAAGAGGATTTGGTAGTATCACCTCCCCTAGTATATATAAGTTTCCTCCATCATTTTATCTCCATTTTCATTCCTTATTGAGAATTCTATGATTGGAATTTCGTAAGGATAATGGTATGGGCCTTCATCATCACGTCACTCTCAATTCCCCAAAACCCAATTTATCTACTTAAATAAAATATTTGAAAGCAACAATATAGTAAGAATCAAACATAGAAACTTGTCGACGATGATGATAATAAAAGTGTGCATTGGAAAAGTTGTAAACTCATATGATTTGGGTTTCAAACTTGTTTCAAAAGTCATCAGTGATAAATTGAAATATAATTTTAAGAATCCTCCAATGCCCTCCCAAGTGGTGATTCAAACTCATATGCAATTTCTTCTCTGAAGTGTAAAGTTTGGACAAAGGTTTTGTGGAGACCAATCACTAGTAGGACATAAGCTTGGTGAAAGGAAGTTATATTTGCAAGAAGGATATTTGGAAATATCTATTTCCATTGTTTGGATGATCCTCTTTCAAATTCTACTAGCTTTAGTTACCCCAACAATTAGCTTTTTGGAAGCGAATATTTTTATGGTGTTGATTAAACAGTGAATGAAAAGAGGGATAGCTTGATTGATTGCATATAGATATTAATGGATGGATGAAAGTGGTTAAAAATGGGGATATCCACTAGGACAAAAACTTTGAATCCATTTCTTAACCCTAGAAGAATAGCTTAGTTCCATATCCATCCTTGGTTTGATCCAAGAGAAGCTTGCTAGCCTCAGTGTGTTTGGGGACCAACCTAGCACTGCCTAACCCATTGTTCAATAGGGGAGTGGGGGAAGTTATCCACCCCCAAATTTGGTTTGTTTTCAAACATCCATGTGTAGTGACTCTCGTAAGAAGCCAATAAACATGAATTTGATTGATTATTTCTCACCCCATGTGCATATTTTGAATCCTCAAAACACATTTGATACTTTTCAAGTGGAAAAGAAAGGAAGCAGTTTTTTTTTAAGGTTGCCAATGAAGATAGTATCATGGAATGTTTGGGGGATTTCTAACCCCTAATACAAATCCTTGGTTTAAAGAGTAAGAGAAGTTTCTTATGGAATTAATTTTTTTGTTTATAAGAGTTAGAGTTACTAGGTTTCAACTTTATTCATCACTTTGAGTCATTTGGCCAAATTATGTCAAAATTATTCACTGGGGATTTGGTTCAGTTGGTCTATTCCAAAAAATGAAACAAGTAGGTTTTGAAAATATTAGATAGAGCATAACGTCTTCTTCTTTCACCATGAGATAATATGGTTAGTTTAGGTAGTGTGATATATCACCTTATCTAATCTCTAGTTGATATTTTTTT
>JZKD02S1736078.1:73177-86781 GCA_000966675.3 Picea glauca | reverse complement strand
TTCCTCTTTGTGTAGGTTTATAACTCCAAGGAGTAGATGATATTAGTGATCAAGTAGTGGTTCCATAACCCTCTAAGGTTCTTTGTAATTGGAGAAAATTGGGAAAATTATTGTCTGGAATTTGTTTGTTATGTTACAATAGAGTTGTTTAATGGAATGGTTATTTTATCTAGTTT
Source organism: Picea glauca (assembly GCA_000966675.3). Taxonomy (NCBI): domain Eukaryota; kingdom Viridiplantae; phylum Streptophyta; class Pinopsida; order Pinales; family Pinaceae; genus Picea; species Picea glauca. Next base: position 86,605 of record JZKD02S1736078.1, on the reverse strand, counting down.
TTGTGTATTTTTTTTCATGTGATTATTGATGTAGAAAGATTTTACTCACATTATGAAAAGTTTCTCATAAGGCGTTTTTCCATTTCCCTATGCAGACTTGAAGTCCCTTTTTTGCAAATCCCAGAGATAAAAACAATATTTTTCCACATGTATGCGCCCTAACTACTATACAGCATGTGTATACGTAGGTTGCACCACTACAGCCCGTGCACATCGGGTTTTGTGCCCAAAATTAAAAAATAGTGTCGGGTTTCCATGTCACGTCATGGGATCCATGATCCTTAACCTTCCATATACTGGAAAAGTTCCAACTCGACCCTTCAATTCCACTTGAAGGCTATAAATGGGTCATATCTTAGCTATGGAAAAGAGGAGAAGAATTCAAATTTGAGAGCAAAGTTACTCTGGAGAAATTATTCACTTCATATTGAGTCTGCATCCTTTTGTCCTTTTAAGTCTAAACACATTGTTCAACCCCCAAGATCTTCCCTACTTGATTGAGAACCTCATTGTCTCTCTTATATGAGCTTGTCTTTGGTGGAGGATTGAAGTGGTAGAGGCCCAAATGGAAGGGACTTAGTTTCTCGGTTCCGAACCATGGCGACGCAGAAGTTTGTAATTCATTCACTTTTGTTGATTACATTTTAATACAAATATTATTTTCTCGTCCAATTAATATCTTACAAATATTTGAATTTTTATTCCATGGGTGTATTTGTTATGAATGTTGATGGATTATGTTATTGAATTTGGTAACTTTATATATTATCACCATATTCTTGCGTTTCTTCATTGTTGAGGACAAGTTGCAGGTGTATTTCTTTGAGTCAAGTGCTCAACGGTGGACTTCATCGAACGTCTGGATGAGGTAGGCTCTTTATCTTGTCTTGTTAGCATATTTTCTTATATAGCATATCTGAGATTAGAGTTGATTTCTGCAATCATTTCCGTCCATTGTGGTTCACCCCTAGCCATAGAGAGATTTTCCTCGTAACAGAATTGGCGACCATACTAGGGATAGAATCTTATTTTCGGGGTTTGGAGTGTTTTTCTCCTTTATTGCTCTCATTTATATTTAGTTTCTTGTCGTATGATTGCTTGACAGCCTCTGTTCATTTTGAGTCTGAGTTTCTTGGCCTTATCCTTAGCCTTGCAGTGTTTTAACACATATATGTGGGTTTTTTTCTTGATAGTCGTGTACATACGTGTGTTGTCCTTCTGCAAGAGGAATATATACGTGGTTTTCTCCCGAACAGTCACGTACATCATCCTTTTCTATTTGGTTTCTAAGTTTGATGTTTGTTGGGTAAGTTGTGATGGTTGTTGAGTCTTCTTGAGTCTCTTTTATGATTGTTAAGTGCATGTAGAATGATAGGAAACCTTTCTTTGGTTGAATTTTCGGGCGATGCCTTTCTCATCATCCTTTTTCATTGATTTTCCTTGCATCTTGGGTTGGGTGTTTACTTCTTGATATCCTACTTGTTTTGTCCCTATTTACATACAGTAGAATCTTTATATCAAGTTGTTGTTCATTCCTTGCATTTTCATTATTTTATATTGAAAATACAAAAATATTAAGCATTTTTGCATTGTTGGCATTTGATCTTTTGGGTCCTTATCATTGATATTATTACATGGATAGAAAGATTTCATCTTATTTGGAATTGCAGAACTAAATTGAAAATTGCATTTGAAAAGCTTGTCATTTATTGGGAATTGAAGTTAGGACTTTTTATTTTATTCATATTCATGTATTTTACTTGCTGAGTCATAACATCATTAGTTTCACGACTGCACCTTTTTTGAGTAAGCAAGGCCACTAAAAGAAATGCTGATAATTTAAAATTGATTAGAAATGATTTTATTTTCTAGGATGCACAAACTAGCTTAGGATTTAGAGCCTTGGAATAGGATTTTGTGAGTAAACTTCTCCAAGTCTATTAAATCAACATATGTGTCTGACTAAGGGAGTGGTGAAATCCATTTTATAATTGGTGATGTCATGAGACTTCGCTTACACCGGAGTTAAGCACGAGGTCGCATGAAGTTGGTTGAGGGGATATCCCCCCAATACCTTCTTAACATCAGATATATTTCTGGAGATCTATTCGTATATGGGGATCTTGCGAGTACCTTTACCTCTATGAGAGGTGGTGCTTTCTAGGTTTCGGGCTGTGTTACCCTGCCCATACGGTAGACCTGACTTATGACTATTCACCTATGCATTAGTTATATCATGGTTTCTTAGTTTCTTGACATAGGTACGACATAGGTTACTTGCAGGGGTAATTCTACAGGTACCCTGGGTCAGATAAGGGTTAGACAACACACAGCCTTTATGGAGGATTACCTCTCCGAGGGGATCTGACCAACTGGTTGTTAAGACTATGAGGGCCCTTATAACTAATTTTTATCCCTCTAATATTTTGCAGGGACCCCTCTTGGGCAAGGAATACCTACTTTAGGGAGGGAGGCCCCTTTCAGCCACTTTATCCTATTTGTGTGAATTTTGGCATTTTTTTTTATTTTGGGTGTGCTCTTTGATTATTACTCAGCCTTAGGATTTTGTATTGCATCGTGAGTTTTCATTGCTATGGTTGGTGGAGTCCCCATGACTCCCTCAGTTAGTGCTACCCAACCCATGGTCTATGCTCATTCCATGGGGATGAATCTTCTTGTATTTCCAAGTGGTATGTTGAATCATGATACTCAGCCAATACCTTGGGCCTCTAATAATTTTTCTCTTGGTACGCTAGACATGTCTTCTCACTTGTCATCCTTTTTTTTTTTTTCTTATGTGAATCCTAGTTTCGGGTATGGGGGAATGATGCCTCCTTATTCTCCCTTTTCATTTGGTGGGAGTCATATCCCTCAAAAAAATGTTACAGTAGGAGGTTGGAATCTTCCTTCCTATGGATCCAATCCTAGCTTCACTTTTCCAGGAGCAAGTGCTCAAATGGGAGGTAATTCTACTTATTAAATCTTGTCCATCTATCCTTCTTCTGCTATGTTGGTTCCTACGAACGATTTTCCCATGAAGGACCTCCATCTATCCTCTGGCATTTCATCTAGAGGGAGTCAGTTTTATAGTATGACAAACCCTGTTCACAAAGTTCCTTCATCTAGGGAAAACATATATCCTCACCCAAGTAACCCTTGTCATGTCACTTTCTCTTCACATGCGGCTTCCTCGATGACGATGCCCTTGTTATCCCCTAGCTTAGGGATAACTAAGGAGATTGTGTCTCAAGGCACACAATTCCTAGACATGGAGTACCGAGAGCCATATTGACTTGATCCTAGCTTTGGAGGGCTCATATTTCTTTTCTAGTGCCTCCACCTTTTCAGCAGCAACAACATCCATCCCATTGGCCTAGTCCTTCAGCAGCAGTGGGTCTTGCTCTATGAGATAATGAGTCTAGGTATCATGGTATGTGTCACTCAGATTCTTAAAACATTTGAATATGTGCATTTAATTCTTTTTACTTCTAACGTGTGCTTGGCCTTTATGCATTTCCCCTTGTCCACACCTGGGAGGATGATAAGATGCCCTAGCAAGTTGGTTCCCATAGGTTTTGAGTTTCCACTAGGTGGGTTCATGAAATTTCATTGTCTGTTCCCACCATACTTACCACTTTTCATCTTTTTCCCTCTCATCCATCCCATACATTGGTTCGAGCATTGGGTTTTCCAAGCTAGCAAAGGGTTGTACCTTACCTTATTGGAAGAAGGGGCTAAAGGCCCAGCGAGTAAAAGTAGCTGGAAAAAGATAAAATCCAAAGAAAAAAAAACCTTCATATGCTTTCCCCAGGGATCCTTGAGAAAGCAATAAAAGGATTCTCAGCAAGAAATAGAGGGACACATAAAATAATAAAATCAAGACCTAGTTGGAGGATAGGGGTCTCATCACGATCCAGCCTATTAAGTCTATGGGCATGCAGCGATATGACACTACCATTCATCTGGTAACCATGCCAGGTTAGTGGTTCTTGGTGGCATAGCCAAGATAAAGGGGGTTCCATCACGAGCCAGCCTTCTCATCTTCGTGAAATGCTTGTGGGTAACATTGTCACCACTAGTCACCATGCTAGGGCAATGTCCCCTAACTAGTCTCTTGAAAGAAAAAGCAATAAGATAAAAGATAAAAGGCATTGAATGGGATTGGAGACATTTGCATCCATGAAAAGGTGCAACTCGCCCTCTTCATAGGCACCCACAGGTAAGCCATACATTCCCATGTCATCACTGCACCCATTGCTCAAACATCCCTCACCACCTCATCCACTTACATGGATTGGATTTGTCTTCACCTGAAAACATCCCACATCCAATGAGAATTATCCCAATAGGATGTCCTAACGTCCTCTCCAAACTTGGCTTGTAGAATAGCATAACGTTTTTTAGCACTTGTCTGGGAAAAGGAGGTTTTATGCACATGTTTAAATAACTTTATTATTAGATGTGATTGACATTTCTATGATCCCTGTGACTTATGAGCCCATGGAGGGCATACTTTTTGGTGTTGTAGGGCCACACTCGACAGACAGGTACACATGGGGAGATGACTAGTTCCAACCTCCATATGGATAAAATCCCAGCAGATGGATGTTGAGACCCCATCCAGGGGTAGAGACAGATCAGAGGTTTTCACCAGAGAGAGAGGTGAGCGTTGCACCAAAGACATCCTAGAAGGCCTGGACCCAGAGGGTCTTTCCCTCCTACTATTATGTTGGCCTTGAAAGTCCCATGACATCACCTCTGTGACCCTTGACATCGCCATCATTTGATTGACACTTTGGAGGCATTTATGTGCCAAGTGTCACATGTGGCTTGATCTAGAGGCCTTGGGAGGCATAAGGTTTTGCTCCTAGAGGCCAACATTTCACTAGAGAGCCCTAACATCACCCTAAAGGGGAATGATGTCACCCTTTCTACTTGATTCAGGGTTTTAATTTGTCATTTAATGTAAAAACTGGATATTACATGTAAACTAGCCAAATCATCATTTTTTACCTAATTATGGTGATTGTAACTGTATAAATAAGGGATTTTCCCTTGTATTATTTCATCATATTTCACTCACACTTAGTGAGGTCTAAAATGTGTGCCCTAATTAGGGTTTCTTGGCTGAAATTTAATGCGCACTTCTTGAAGGAGACTTATTTTGGAGTATTTTGGCATTTTTCTTGGTGGAAGTGTTCAACTAGGCTATTTACTAGATGATTCTTGGTGAATGTAAGTAAATTTTTTTCAATCCTTCTTCATTGAATGGTTATGGTTGTATTTATCTTTCATTTATACTAATATTATGAAATTTCTAGCTTAAAACCCGAGGAGGCTAAAGCACATGTTATTGTTCTTGCCTTAATAACTTTCACCTACTAGATTATGCTAGAAAACTGATTTTCTTGAAGCATTTTGCTAAGGGCCTTGCCATTGCAACTCCCTAGCACATTTTTATTCATCTAAGTGATCATCTACTTCATCCTTGAGCTAAAGAAGGAGGAAAACTACTAATTCCTAGGGTTACCTACTTTCTAGTACCCATTTTCCCCTAGGGTTTGGCGATTGAAGTCTTGGGCTATCAACACTTCAATTATTGAACCTCTCGTCTCTAGCTCTCTTATTATCATGTGTTCCTTCAATATTTTTCGCAGCCTAAAAAGACTCCATTTACCCTAAAAGCATTGATCTAATCCTTACAATTGAGTGATTGACAAAAACTACTATCAAAAACTTTACCTTAAGCTCTCTACTAACTACTCCTAACCTTAGAATAGTATAATATACTAACCTATTTGTTGTTGTTACTAAAGTAGGCTGCAACCATCTATTGCAGAATTAAAATCACATAAAAGCAATTGTAAAGTTGACTTATACACTGCCTGATTTGCTTCCAACAAATGCTAGTACTTTGCTATTGTTGAGTAATTATTCTTGGTCATTCTGAAGCCATTTTAAGGCATTTATTGTGATGTTATTGTCTTTTAAACATTGCTACTATAAAATTATGTTTGCTTCATCATATATAAACAATTTCTTTCATTAATAAAGTCCATGGTTTTATGAAGTACTAATAGCAAGTTGTACTTGCAAAAGATATATTTTCTTGTTGCTTTTTTCTGGGAAGGTACATATTAATACTTCATCACTTCATTGGTTAAAACCCTGGTACTTTCTAATCAGTGTGACTTGTGAGAGGGGACATATTCATAGACACTTTAATATTTTCCTTCTCAAACCCTCAAGTCATTGGGGACGTCTCCCATGGGCCATCATCCCTAAATAGAAAGAGGTATCCTATTGAGGTGACAGTGATAGGATAACCTCATGTTATGCCAATTTGCCTTTCCTTAACCTTTTCCTTTGGAATAATTACAAATTGAACGATAACATTTTGGCATCATTGTCGTGGAACATTGAGTCAATTCTCCTCAAAGACGACACTTTTCGGTAAGCCTTTCCTCAAAACCCTTTATTTTGTAAAGCTTACCTGGTGACTCCGTTGAGGGTGATCCCCTCATCCCTTTGATAGTTTCAAGAAAATTATCTGGAAACTCCACTAATGAAAAATCCAACCATGACTTCTCAATGGGACCCAGGAAAATTTAAACCCTTGGATATGAGGAAAATACCATGGTATCCTCGACGAATGCGTCCGAGGTATGAAAAATGGCTCCCTAAATTCACTGGTAGTGATGAAGAGAATCTTAATAAACATGTGCATGATTTTGATGCTTTCTTTAAACTTCATCCTATCAGTGACGATGTCGAAGACCTTGCAATGAAACTTTTCTCTGCTACTCTTCATGATAATTCCAGGAGATGGTATGAAGACCTCCCTGATGCTAGTATTGCCACCATGGATCAATTGGAATAGGTTTTCCTCAAAAAATGGGATCCTTCTGTTTTGCTAAAAAAACTTACTCACATGAAGAATAATAAGAACGAAATTGTTGCGGAATTTCATGATAAATTTGAAAGGCTATTACAATAGATCCAAGTAATCCATCACCTGTCACACGACTTTTTTCTTTTTATTTACACCAAATCCTTTATGGGAAAAATAAGTTTCCCTATCAAAGATGAATCCCCTATAACAATCCATGAAGTTTATAATATGGCTACAGAAATCGAAGCCAACATCTTCTCATTCAAAGAACAATCCTTTGTTCCAAAAGTTAAGGCTTGTGATCCCAAAGACACCCCATATATTCCAAAGAGAGTACCCTCCCTTGAGAAATATATTGAAGAAACCCCCAAAGATTTAGAACAAGACATCAGTCAACAAGAGGTTGAGGAAGGGGGTCTTGATTAAGGTTACCAATCCCATGATGAAGAACAAGAATTCATTCATTCTTCTACCGAAGATAACGAAGATATAGTTAAAGAGAAAGAGCCTGGAAATATCAAACATGATCATGAAGTATCGATATGTGTTCCTCCCTATGATGAATCCATCCACGAGCCTATTCCTCCTACACAAGAAGAAGAGGATGAGTTTAGTCACTTTCCTTTTCAGGATTTTGATAATACCTTATTCTATGATTTAGAGAGTGAAGGAGAAATGGCATCCTCAAGAAAGATAGATCCTCCTTGTTGTACAATTGAAGATGTTGAAACAAGTCTTCCATTTGATGAATTCATCCAAATACTTGAAGCTCCTGCACAAGAAGAAGTAAGGAAAGTGAGTTGTTTCCCTTCCCAAATTTTTAATGATTCTTTATCTTATGATGTGGAAAGTGAAGAAGTGTTGGATGTTGTTACCCCTTCATCCTATAATGAAGATGATGATTTTTTTGATAATATTGAAGAGTTCATACATGTCAGGAAGCATAATTGGGATGTGATTGGATATGATGGGGATCCTATTTATAACATTCAGGGTCATGTCCAAAATTTGCCTTTACCATTATCACGTGAAGTTACTAATAAATTTTACATTTGGAAACAAGGACATGACATGATTACAATTTTTTTTAGACACCCAAGGATGTCTTGATGATATGCTTTCCTAATAATTTTCGGTCATACCTTGAGGACTTTGATGATAGTTCCTTGACCACTTGGATTTATTCTATGAATAAAATTATCAACCATCATTGAGCTCATATCCTGGTGAGAGTAAGGAAGTTTTTTTCCTAAAGCATAATACTTGTGATGAGATTTTCTACCTCTCTTTTATTATTTTATCTCGCTATGTCACTAAGGGTATGGTTTGGAAACATGTCCCTTATCCCAAGTCTTCTATAGGAAAAAGCCTCCTTTTGGATTTTAGGGGAAGCTTGGGTACCTTAAGAATAATCTTATTATCACAATCTTCAAGCTTCCCCTTAAGAAGTTGTCATTCACCTTTTAGATTCTTGATGATCCCTTCCCAGGCCTTAGATTGTGAAAACGTCCAAGGTAGCCAACTTTCAGACTCTTTGAGTCATTATTTTGAACCTTTGACTTTTTGTGATCCCTTTCTAAGATGGATTGAGAACTTTCCTTAGAGTATGACTTGGCACCACTTTTTCCCTCCCACCCTCCTCCATGAGCTAGACCTTACAATTTCCAATGATACAATATATTTTCTAACTCATGTTATTTTTGTGCTTAAATTATCACTGCTTTGGTTTATGATGAAGCACAGAAGCAGGTATTGCAAAACATTGCTAGGATGGTTTCAATGGATATTTGACTACACCTAGAATTCAACCAATATGTAAGTAGAGGCAAGTAGGTAGGAATTTTGCATTCATTGTATATACCATATGCATTTCATGCTAGAGTAGTTGTATTTCCATTTGTATATATGCTTTTTTATTTTCATTTTATAATACCATATATGAGCCAAGGGTGATATCACCACCCTAAATGATTACTATTAATATTTTGTTGAGAATCAAGTAGGTCATATATCATTCCAGATATGTTGAATTTCTCATGTGCTCTGCGATGAGCATAAGTCCTCGAGTTGGAGCTAGATGTTATCCCCTAGCCTAGGGATAACTAAGGAGATTATGTCTTGAGGCCCGCGGGTCCTAGACATGGAGTACCTAGAGCCATATTGACTTGAGCCTGGCCCTAGAGGGACCATATTTCTTCTTCGGCGCCTCCACCTTGTCAGCAGCAGCAGCATCCATCCCATCGACTTGGTCCTTCAACAGCAGTGGGTCTTGCTCCATGAGGTAATGAGTCTGGGTATCATGGTATGTGTCACTTTGATTCTCAAAACATTTGAATATGTGCATTTAATTATTTTTACTTCTAACGTGTGCTTGGAATTTATGTCTTTCCACTTGTCCACACCTAGGGGGATGACAATATTCCCTAGCAAGTTGGTTCCCATAGGGTTTGAGTTTCCATTGGGTGGGTTCATGAAATTTCATTGTCCATTCCCACCATACTTACCACTTTTAATCTTTTTCCCTCTCATTCATCCCATACATTGGTTTGGGCACTAGGTTTTCCAAGATAGAAAAGGGTTGTACCTTACCTTGTGGGAAGAAGGGGCTAAAGGCCTAGGGGGTAAAAGTAGTTGGAAAAAGATAAAATCCAAAGAAAAAAAACCTTTGGATTCTTCATCTAGGGATCCCCGAGAAAGAAATAAAAGGATTCTAAGCAAGAAACATAGGGACACATGAAATAATAAACTCAAGACCTAGTTGGAGGATAGGGGGTCTCATCATGATCTAGCCTATTAGGTCTATGGGCATGTAGTGGTATGAAACTACCATTCGTCTGGTAACCACACCAGGGTAGTGGATCTTGGTGGAATATCTAATAGAAAGGAGGTTTCATCATGAGCTAGCCTTCTCATCTTTGTGAAATTCTTATGGGTAACATTTTCACCACTGGTCACCACGTTAGGGAAGTGTCCCCTAACTAGTCTCTTGAAAGAAAAAGAAATAATATAAAATATAAAAGGAATTGAATGGGCTTGGAAACATTTGAATCCAAGATAAGGTGCAGCTCACCCTCTTCAGAGGCACCCACAGGTAAGCCATGCATTCCCCTGTCATCACTGCACCCATTTCTCAAACATACCTCGCCACTTCATCCACTTACATGGAATGGATTTGTATTCACCTAGAAAAATCCCATATCCAATGAGAATTATCCCAATAGGACCTCCTGACGTCCTCTCCAGACCTGACTTGTAGAATAGCATAACATTTTTGAGCACTTGTCTAGGAAAAGGGGGTTTTATGCACATGTTTAAATAACTTGATTATTAGATGTGATTGACATTGTTATGATTCTTGTGACTTATGAGCCCATGGAGGGAATACTTTATTTTGTTGTAGGGCCACACCCAATGGACAGGTACACATGGGGAGATGATTAGTTCAGACCTCCATAGAGATAAAATCCCACCAGATGGATGTTGAGACCCCTGCGAGGGGCAGAGACAAATCAGAGGTTTGCACCAAAGAGAGAGGAGGGCGTTCCACCAGAGACAGCCTGGAAATCCTGGACCCACGGGGGTATTTACCTCCTACTATGATGTTGGCCTTGAAAGGCCCATGACACCACCTCTATGACCCTTGACATCACCAGGATTTGATGGACACTTTGGAGGCAGTTATGTGCCAAGTGGCATGTGTGGCTTGATCCAGAGGCCTTGGGAGGCCTAACATTTTTCTCTTGGAGGCCAACATTTCACTAGAGAGGCCTAACATCACCCTAAAGGGGCATGAAGTCACCATTTCTTCTTGATTTAGGGTTTTAATTTGTCATTTAATGTAAAAACTAGATATTACATGTAAACTATCCAAGTCGGCCTTTTTGACCTAATTTTGGTCATTGTAACTATATAAATAAGGGATTTTCCCTTGTATTATTTTATCATATTTCACTCACACTTAGTGAGTTCTGAAATTTGTGCCCTGCTTAGGGTATATTGGCTGACATTTAGTCCGCACTTCTTGAAGGAGGCTTATTTTGGAGTATTTTGGCATTTTTCTTGGTGGAAGTGTTCAACTAGGCTATTTCCTAGATGATTCTTGGTGAATGTAAGTAAATTTTTAGAAATTATTCTTCATTGAATGGCTATGGTTGTATTTATCTTGCATTTATACTAATATTATGAAATTTCTATCTTAAAACCCTAGGAGCCTAAAGCACATGTTATTGTTCTTTCCTTAATAACTTTCACCTGCTAGATTATGCTAGAAAACGAATTTTCTTGAAGCTTTTTGCTAAGGGTGTTGCCATTGCAACACCCTAGCACCTTTTGCTTCATCTAAGTCTTCATCTACTTCATCCTTTAGCTAAATAAGGAGAAAAACTACTAGGTCCTAGGGTTACCTACTTCCTAGTAGCCATTTTCCCCTAGGGTTTGGTGATTGAAGCCTTGGGCTACCAACACTTCAATTGTTGACCCTCTTGTCTCTATATCTCTTATTTTCATTTGTTCCTTCAAGATTTTCTACACCATAAAATACTCCATTTACCCTAAAAGCACTGATTTAAGCCTTACAATTGAGTGATTGACAAAAACTATTATCAAAAAACTTTATCTTAATCTCTCTACTAACTACTCTTAACCTTAGAATAGTCTAATATACTAACCTATTTGTTGTTTTTACTAAATTGAGATAAAGCCATCTATTACAGCATTAAAAGCACATAAAAGCAATTGTAAAGTTGACTTATACACTGCCCGATTTGCTTCCGACAAATGATAGTAATTTTCTATTGTTGAGTAATTATTCTTGGTCATTCTATAGCCATTTTAAGGCATTTATTGTGAAGCTATTGTCTTATAAACATTTGCTACTATAAAATTATATTTGCTCATCATATATAAACAATTGATTTTATTTATAAATTCCATGGTTTTATGAAGTACTAACAACAAGATGTACTTGCAAAAGATATATTTTCTTATTGCTTTGTTCTGGGCAGGTACATATTAATGCTTCATCACTTCATTGGTTAAAAACCTAGGACTTTCTTATCAGTGTGACTTGTGAGAGGGGAAATTTTCATAGACACTTTAACATTTGCCTTCTCAAACCCCTAGGTCACTGGGGACGTCTCCCCTAGGCCATCAACCCTAAATAGAAATAGGTATCCTATTGAGGTGAAAATGATAGGATAACCTCATGTTACGCCAATTTTCCTTTCATTAACCTTTTCCTTTGGAATAAATACAAATTGTGCGATAACATACCTTACAACCCATTATGAATCAGTATGGAGGAGGATACTATCATGTCGAACAGGGCCATGGTGTATACTAGAACCCTTCCTGGCCTGCAATTTATCAAAATTAGTCCTTCCTAGAACCTTAGTCTCAAATGTCATAACCAACCATCGCCAGTCTAGTCACTACAAGTCATACTGGCATTATATCACCAACCTCTGCTAGTCATGTTGGAGATAGGTCAACAACATCTGCAATTCATGTTGAAGACCAGCAACCAGCCACTGCAAGTCATTTTGGGGGCACAACTGTAGTTACTTCTAGTCACACTGCAAATACATCACCAACCTATGATAGTCATGTTGGGGATTCATCACCAACCTCTACTAGTTATGTTGGGGATTCATCACCAACCTATGAAAGTCATGATGGATATTTGCTACTATCCTCTGCAATTCATGCTAGTAGCATGTCACCAGCCACTGCAATTCATGTTGGGGGAATTCATATGATTAAGAAGCCTAGACATGTAAAACGTAATCCCAAGCTCCTTTGTAGGCTTTTCAAAGGAGATCACCTTACTCGTTTGTGCCTTGCTACAGTTGTGGTACAAGAAGCGTGATCCTTGCTTGGGGGGCCTTTGGTTTATGAGTCATCTTTGGTTTCCCAACCTTCTTTGGTTGATACAGTGGTCGTGTTGATGCAATCTTTGGTTGATCCCACTCTTCTTTTTGGGGTTGATGCGTTTCTTGACCATGTTGTCTTGCATCTTGTTCAACCAGCAGTTGGATCAATGCAATATTCGACTGACACCACTCATGTTTTGGGGGGAGATGCATCTCTTGACCTTGTTGTCTCAAATTATAGTCAACCAATAGTTGAATAAGTGGTTATTCCAATGCAATCTTAGGCCAATATCTCTCTTATCTTGGAGAGTGAAAAGTCTAAGGAAGCAACATTGTCGATGAAATCTTTGGTCGATCCCACTCTTCATTTGGGGGTTGATGATTATTTCGACCATGTCCTTAGCATTTCTAGTTCTGTAACTTCTACACAAGGGAGCATTCTACTCTCTCTAAGCATGCTCTCTCCAAGTCTTAGGGTGGTTTCCTTTGATTGGAATGATCTTGTAGAGCCTCGACTTCCTTCTTGTACACCCTTCCAAATAAGGGGAATTCTTATATATATTGTAGATAAGCTAACCTATAGAAGTATTTTATCCTCCTCAACTTGGAAATCTTTGGTTTTTCCCAAACTGGTGTCAGATGTTCATAAGTTGTTGAATTTTCACA
>JZKD02S1736078.1:59696-73149 GCA_000966675.3 Picea glauca | reverse complement strand
CCCCGCCATGACATGTCGCCTAGAAAACTCCCAACCAGTTTGATTTAAGCTCTTTTCCGACTCTCTCAAAAAGATAAAAGATTGTCAAGTGAACTTGTCTCTTTCACACTCATAAATTGGATTTGAAAAGACGTCTATTTGGTGCAAGTTTACCCCTTTTTCAAACCAAGTAGACTAATATTATGAAAAAGGACATTTTTTGGCTTTAAGCTGTAATTGCATCTCATTCTCCTTCTTGCAGTATTGAGCCTATTGTTGGTTCCCACATTTTCATTATAATCCTATCACCTCAACAATTTTCATCACAACCCAAGCAGAGCCTTATTTATATCATTTGCAGCTTAACACCCTATACCCAATAGGAAACATTCACCTGAGATTCCATCTCCCGCATGCACCTCCTTGTATTGAGCATAGATATGTTCCACTGCTGGAACTATTTTCTTACTTGCGACACTCGTTTACTCCTCTGTGTTAGCACTCTGTAAATTTCGGTCGGCCGAATAGACAAACGACAGAGGTAATTGTTTCAACCAGCTTTAGAGCTGAGGCACTAGCCTGCTCAACTTAGAGAGGGCTCTTTCGTGTCACTTGATGTTTCTATGGAAAACGGTGGCTAGATTTGGTTTGTTTTGGGGGGTTTTTATAAAGTTGTTGAAGAAATGAAGATAACATTTGGGATATGGAGTCATGAATGAATGATGCATCGACAAATCATGAAAACTATTAAGAGGAAAAGGATAAATGAGGCGATGATTCTAAGTTTATATTTTAGGTTTGCATGTGATGTAGGAGCATCTCTTCATGTCATCTAGCCACGTCAGTCGATTCAAATTGCATGTTCAAGAGAGGCCCAGCCTCATCTCAATTTGAATTTGAATGTAATTAAATGTTTTAGGTTGTTGAGTCGTGAGGCCGTGCTTTTCACAGGCGTAAAAGTAGGTAGGCCTTTAATGCTTGAAATTTGAGATCTAGATCCAATCTACGGACTAGATAGACCATTCAATGCTATTGAATAGGGTAGGTGAGGTTGGAGGGAAGCACTCTAAGATCCCCCTCATGTAAAATATATTGGAGTTGTATCTCATTTTTGGTGTAAGAGAGTATGCACAAGAGAGAGCATAAGAGAGCAAGAGAAGGAGCTGAGACTCTGTCAAAGTCTGAGCTCAGGAACACCCTGTAAAAAGAGACATTTGAGATTAATACAAACAGCGGTTTTTCCTGCATGAATTATGTGTTCTGTAAATGTCTTTGTGTGTTTTGTTTATGTTGTAGATGTATGCAGTGATTATGCATTTGCAGGATTTTTTTATTTCAGGCTTGAGGTTCTTTGTGGTTTCATGCCAGGAGGACATGACAAAGTGTTGCAGACTCTGAATACCAGTGCATAGAAGCACTTCTGAACCTGCGGAGTCAGACAAAGACGTGCCAGGTGAGGCACAGAAGTTGAAGTCATTAACTCATAGGAAGACCTTTAAGGTTGGTGAACACCTTGGAGGCAGGGTTTTTTAGGGAAGACACAGTTGTAGACAGAAACTCTGATGTGAGTTCTGTAGAGCTCTGCCAAGTGGGCATCGAGAATACGCATAGGTTGCGTTGAGGAAGAACTCTATTTTGAGTTCAACAAAAGTCAGAATCACTGAGGATTCTAGACACTCTGTCAGGTGGGCATCAAGCAGGTGCAAGAGTGCACAGAGGAAGAAATCTATTGTGAGTTCAGAAGAAGACAGAAGCTCTGATGAGTTCTGTACAAATCTTCTAGGAGGGATTTGAGTCAGTGTGCAGACAAGCACAGGAAGAGAACTCTTTGAGTTTTGAGATTGAAGAATAATCGACTGAAGGATATTCATAGGGTTGTTGAACACCCTGAGCACTCAGCAAGAGGTTGCTTGAGTGAAGGATAGCCAGGAGGGCATCCAATTTCTCCATCTAAAGGAGAAGGGAAAAAGGATAAAATCCCTTAGAGGCCTGAGTATCTGAAAAGCTCAAAAGAGATAGCATTGTGTGTTCAAAGACTCTGCAAGGAGTGTAGAAGTCACAGAACTCTTTGAAGGGTTCGGGGTTCCCTAAATATTGGGAGAAGCAGCGTTTTTATACACGCAGGCAAGGACTCAAGTCGAAGAGCTCGTAGGTAAAGGAGAACAAAGGTCGAGGCCTTTGAACATTGGAATTTTTCCAAGTGTTGGCAGAAAGTGCGCCAAAGCTCAGGAGGAGCAATAGTTATCGTTGGATGCTCCGAAGAGATATAGACCATTGAAGGTTTCCACGTCCAGAAGGCAGTGCAGGAGGAGTGCACAGGAGAGATGATCTGAACCATCAGATCTCGAGTGAACAACCATCAGCCGTTAGATTTGACAGGAGATACACGGGGATTAAACCTTCGTGAACAGCAGAGCAAAAGTTCCGAAGAAATCTGAGCCATCTGTTGGAAAGAGGACACGTGTCACAAGATCATCCGTTTTGGGGATTCAGACACTGGGAGTTAGAGAAGGAAGTCTCTGGACTTCGCCAGTGGTGAAGACACGAAGGGATCAGGACCGTCTGTCTAAGGAGGACAGGTGGCAGAGATCGAGGGATCTCACAAACTCGAAGGTTCGCAAGGTGAGAGCCCAGGATTTGGGTGCTCCAAGTCATGAGTGGTGAAGTCGCGAGGAGTGGAGATAGCCATAGGATCTAGGTCATGGAGGAACCTTGGATCAGAGCCTCATCATGTGTATCACGCATTCGGAGGTTCAGAGGTTGAGAGGACCTCGTCTCAACTGCAGAAGTCATGAAGTGCCAAGAGTCGAGGCATGAGTGTGGACACATGGCAGAACCACAATGTGGGGCCTTCATGGTTGACAGGTGGATACGCGTCACCTAGAGAAAGGAGTCAACACTCCGTTGACTTCTCGCATCTCAGAGATTCACGGAGTAAGGGCATGAGAGCTCAACCCTTCGACTTGTGAAGTCACGAGTAGCGAGAACATAAGAGGGAAATTTAATGTCACCTCTCGGGGGTTCGTGAAGGGAAGGTGCCAAGGTTGGACGCTGAAACTCATGAAGGTGCAAGTAGCAAGAGGTGCTAGTGGTAAGCCTAGCCAGTGGTCATGCGCGGAGGGCACTGACAAAGGAGGATCTATACCCATTTTGCGATTTTGGTTATCCTGAGATTGGGAAGGAAGAGTCGGGAGATTCGACTCACGAACTCGCGAGATCGAGAGATTTCGACAAGAGACTTTGGGTTAGGCCCTTGTTCATAGTGTTGTGGTCACTTGGGGAAAAGCAGAGCTCACACCTAGTGTTTTTCGCACAAGGGATCTTCTGAAAAGGACCTATGGATCGATAGAATTGAGATTCTAGGAAGGAATCGAAAGAGTCGCTTCGGCTCATGAAGTGAATGAATGATCCTTAAGACCGGGAGGTCGCACAGAGACTCTGGCGAGGTAGAGGTGGTGTCTGTGACATAAACATGGCATCAGAGGAAAAAGAAACATATAACTACATCAGAGCATATTAAAATGAATTCTGAATTGGTTAAGAAGAAATACACATAACCTAAATTGCTAAGCCAAGAGCATCGTGCGATTAATTCTAGGATTTTGATTCTCCAATTTAGACAAATGAAAGTGTAAATAAAATGAAAGATCACAAGAATTACATACTATGAAAGAAGATAGAAATCATATCACAACCAATCAGAATCTTTTTGTAAACAATTCAAAAATATGCTTTTGCATTTGTATATTCATTCTAGCTCCAGAGTTTTACAAAGTCTTCTTGCTCAGAGGGCAGGCCCCCCTTTTCTCCATCTCATGTCTTCTATAACCTCAGGATGATATATATATAGAGGAGTTGCTTGTGTAATTCAAAATGATCAAACTTCCCCAAAATTCTAAAAATAGAGGTCAGTTACAAAAAGGAGTAATATATAACGACAATTCTCCTACTTTAAAGGGATCGTTACAAACCGGTCTGACATATCTGGGGATTTTTCTTTTGAACACCATATGTCCAAAATTTGTTGGAACATACTCAATTTTACCTGAGAATTCATTCCATATTGGATATTTCCTCCTTTAGAGTGCTCAACCAGGCTAGTTGATTTTCCCCAACGCTCTCAACTACCTCAGTTTTGATTTCCGCCTTCTGTTGTTCGCTTTGTTTCTTCTTCACTACTCGCTTGTAGATTTCATCCATGTGTCCGTTGATTATTAGGTCCCTCATAATAGGATTTAATATGACCCATGATTATGGTTTTGTCATAGGTTCAGTATGGAATTTGGTTGCTAATATTTGTGTAATCGACCTTTCTTTCTTACTCATTGATAAATGTGCCATGTTAGTCGAAAACCCTGTTCCATTGGATATTGTTTGATTGGCTCCATCCATGTCTTCCAATTTTGCAGATACCACGATTTTTCTTTTCCTTAACTCTTACAAAAATCAGAAAGTTGATCCAATTGGGGATTACTTCACTTATGAATGAGACGATGATTTTCTGGAGTGGAATAATGCCACCCATACTTGAAGATCGATAGTTATCAAGTTCCAATCATTAATCACTGACAAGATTACTTTTAGGCACATTGGTTTACCACACTTGGACAATCCATTTCAAATGATTATCCTTTGAGTTTGTTATCCAGCAGTATTCCCCTGACATCGCATGGTCATGAAGTACCCGAACGAGTGGTGTGCGGTGATTTGACCAGTCGTCGCCCTTCCCTACACGAATCATTGATTTGATGTATTAGAACATGTGACATCGGGGATTTTGGGAAAATGGTTTTAGTCATACCGCCTTTCACCTTGATGTACCTCTGAGGGCACCACACGTCCATGAATGACACCATGGTGGTTTTCCCCAGCCTGCCCTCGATCATTTAAGTCTCGTTTTGTTTCGCCGCCTGATATGGGTCTCAACTGTTGATCCGGGCCACCCCAATATCTATGGTCCGTTGGGTCCTACCACTTCTGTGTCCCTACCAATATAACTCTTCCCGCCAAATGGGTTTCGGCCTACCAGTCTAACCCCTCTCTAAATTTATTTGGCACTTGGATTCCGGGAAATCGTTATGGTGATAACATAGGCTCCTATTGGGGATGCTATCCTCCCAGTGAGGTAGAAAAGAAATCATAGACCCGGTGCCTCATCCATTGGGCTGCTCCAAAACATGTGTGTGTTCCCTGCTCTGGCCTGTCACAAGTGTCTACTGAAAACCAAATTCTGCATACTGTTCTTAACTGGATACTGAATACACCGTTGAAAACTGGTTGTACACAATAATGGAAATTCAAACTAAAAATTGCCTGATCAAAAAGCTTATTTGCATACTCCTACCTACTCTAAAACTGTTGAGATGAACACTCAATCAAGTGATGCTAAAGTGCCAATGTAACCAATCAAGTAGTTGGCTTCCCGATTTTTCTCTGATCACATCCTTTTTAAGCAGGTAGACAAATGTAAACAATGGCAGCTAAAAACAAAAGTTGAATCCAAATATTGAGTTTATGAATAAAAAAAACTCCTCCTTTACTGAAGACTATAATAGGATGGCCATGGGGTCTTGAAAACCATGACAGATCATTTCTTCTTAATGAGAAAAAGAAGAAAGAAAATCTTCCTTCGCAAGTGTTTGTTGCTCTTGTTTCTTCTATTTTGAGAACATTCTCAAATGAAATGGCAGCAATAGGTTTGTTTAATATTCCATGAATATCAACGAAAATATTCATACATTCTTGAACGTCTTCAAATGTGACAGCCATATTATGTGCATCTGATTTGGTTTTATTAAACTTCTGGAAATTTGCTTGAGGATTGTCATTTTGACTTTCAAATGAACGAATGGAAATAAATTCTTGTTCATAATATTCTTGTGAATGTGAAGAGTTGATATCACGTACTATTTCACAATCTAGAGTTCCCATAGACGCATTTTCAAAACCCTCATCTATGTCTAGGCCATTTAGAAATTGAACCACCACGTCATTTTCAGGGGAAGAAAGACAACTTTGAAACACTTTGTTTTGTTGAAAATATATATTAGTTTCAGGCGAAGGCAAATGACCTTGAACAACATCTTCTTCTTCCTTTTCAGGATGACATCCAAGCATAGGCTACAAATCTGAGCTAAAATAACCTTTCATGTGATCAGCAACACAATTATCAAATGTGTGAGAATGTTGTTGACTTTCTTGATTGATGGAACTTTCCTCAGACTTCCTTGCTTCCCCTGTCATCTCCTGATTTGCTAAAAAGGAGGAAAAGAATAATGGAGGATAATCCATACTTGCAAGTCCACTTTTCTCTTTGTATTCACCATCATTCTTGGAGGATTTTTGACTTGAGATATCACAAACATTTTTCTTTAGCAATTTGAAAGAAGCAAATCGTAGTGGTAAGGTCGTTTCACTTGATTCAACACCTTCTCCATTCTCTTTGTTGTAGGCATATTTCTAAACATGCTCATCTTTGATTAATGGTTGCATTTTTGAACTGATAGGATCTTCTACATAAGAAGTTATGGGGTCACCAATCACATGAGAAGAGAACTGCAATATCTTGTTAATTTGTGTCGTTGGTTTAGTGTGATTTTGCGTCAGCACATATCTGTTTGCCTCAATAATGATCTTAGAATTTTCTTTCAACAATTTAAATGTAGCAAAACACAAAGGTAGAGAATTATCTCCATCTGATCCAATACTTTGCTCTCTGTAATTGTGATATGTAGATTGATTTATCTCACTATACTACTGAAAAAGAACGTCTTCAACATCATAATCATCCTCATATTTGTCATATACAGGTAAATTACTAACATATATAATGTCATCTAGCAGGAACAAACTTGGAACATCAACCTGTTCTTTAACAAATTGTTTTGTAAACTCATCTTCTTGGCTATCTATAAATGAATACATAAAATAATCAGCCTAATGCTTATCATGGGACGGATCAAAAACTAAATCAACACCTCCTCTTTTAACAAGTGGAATATAATTCTCTGCAAAATCATTGGCATTGGGAAATTCAAGAAGACCTATGATATTGTCGATTATATTCTCAGGGTTCCAATCAACTATTTTTTGTGCATATTCACTTTCATTTTCTTTAGCATCTAACCCCTTATCTCGAGTCTACTCACATGCTTGAATATTGTGTTGAATGTATTGAGAATCATTAAACATTTGTTGTAAGGACTTAGGTTTTCTTTCCATCAAGAGGAAAGACAAATATGGATGAAGAGTAGTTGCATAATGGAGCATGGCAGCAGCTTCAATGGGTTGAATTTCTTTGGACAAATTATAACAGATACTGGAAAACCTTCTACTGAATATAGAAATAGTTTCATTGCTCTGCCTTTCCAAGGCATAGAACTCAGTGAGTTGTAGATCCAAAGATTTCTTCTTTCCCCAAAACTTTAAAAATACATTCTTCAACTCCTCCCATGAGCTAATTGTCTCTGGATGCAAATGTTTGAACTAGTCTTTGGTGTCCCCTTTCAAGGATTGAGAGAAGGCCCTCATACAGACATCATCATGGTCAATCTCAAACAAATATACAAAATTTTCAAACCCTTAGATGTGCTTTTTAGCTGAGATGCCATCAAGTTCCCCATCAAACACAGGTAGATACTCATAGTATTTTGGAGGGAAATCGAGGAGAAATTGGGGTGACTTCAAGGGTACATATCTATTTTGAGTCTTGGAGGATGTTGGAGAAAGTACAGGAGGGGAAATATCAGCCTTGGCTTCATGGGGCTCATCAACTTGGTCATAATCATCACATATCCCAGATGAAAAAAATTTATCAAAATTAGTGATACAGTGAGGATATGCATGCAAAAATTTAAGAGGAGGACATACAATTTCAAGACTTTTGAGATCATCATTATAATGCAGCAGGTAAACAAAAACTCGTCTAGCATTTTCATGAAAGGACCAGAGGTAATTTATAACAAATAGTAGAATGCCTTGGAAAGAATCTCATTTTAAGTACCTGTTTTCTTCCATAATGCCTTTTCATATCTATGTCAAGGGATCTCATCTTCCAGTGGAGTCGCCAATGATGTTTTGGAAGTTGGATTATGCATTGAGAGTGGAATCGCCATTAAACATTTATGGATTCTTATACTAGTGGAATCACCTACAAACTGATTCTTTGATGTGTGGAGTCACCAGAGAAGGGATACATCCAATATGTGCCTAAGTGTATGTCGCTCTTAGACCTTAGAACTCAATCATGTCTTTCTTACCAGAGAAAATTTACCAATTTCGTCCCTAGCAACGGCGCCAGAATGTTAGCACTTTGTAAATTTCATTCAGCTGAATAGACAAACAACAGAGGTAATTATTTCAAACAGCTTTAGAGCTTAGGCACTAGCCTGCTCAACTCAGAGAGGGCTCTCTCGTGTCACTTGATGTTTTTATGGCAATCGGTGGCTAGATTTGGTTTGTTTTGGGGGGGTTTTATAAAGTTGTTGAAGAAATGAAGATAACATTTGGGCTATGGAGTCATGAATGAACGATGCATTGACAAATCATGAAAACTATTAAGAGGAAAAGGATAAATGAGGCGATGATTCTGAGTTTATATTTGATGTTTGCATGGCATCAAAGGAAAAAGAAACATATAACTGCATCAGAGCATATTAAAATGAATTATGAATTGGTTAAGAAGAAATACACATAACCTAAATTGCTAAGCCAAGAGCATCGTGCGATGAATTTTGGGCTTTTGATTCTCCAATTTAGATAGATGAAACTGTAAATAAAATGAAAGATCACAAGAATTACATATTATGAAAGAAGACAGAACTCATATCACATCCAATTAGAATCTTTTCATAAATAGTTCAAAAATTTGCTTCTACATTTTTATATTCATTCTAGCTCCAGAGTTTTACAAAGGCTTCCTTCTCAGAGGGCAGTCTCCCCTTTTCTCCATATCATGTCTTCTATATCCTCATGATGATATATGTATAGAGGAGTTACTTCTGGAATTCAAAACGATCAAACTTTCCCAAAATTTTAAAAATGAAGGTCAGTTAAAAAAAGGAGTAATATATAACGACAGTTCTCCTACTTTAAAGGGATCGTTACAAATAGGTCTGACATATGTGGGGATTTTTCCTTTGAATTCCATATGTCCAAAAATATACTCAATTCTACCTGAGAAGTCATTCCAGCTTGGATATTTCCTCCTTTAGAGTGCTCAACCAGGCTAGTTGATTTTCCCCAACGCTCTCAACTACCTCAGCTCTGATTTCTGCCTTATGTCATTTTCTTTGTTTCTTTTTCATTGCTCGCTTGTAGATTTTGTCCGTGTGTCCGTTGATGATTAGGTCCCTCATAATAGGATTTAATATTACCCCTGATTATGGTTCTGTCACGGGGTCAGTATGGAATTTGGTTGCTAATATATATGCAATCGACCTTTCTTTCTTACTCATTGATAAATGCACCATGTTAGTTGAAACCCTTGTTCCACTGGATATTGCTTGATTAGCTTCATCCATGTCTTCCAATTTTGTAGAGACCACGATTTTTATTTTCTTTAAATATTATAGAAATCAGAAAGTCAATCTAGTTGAGGATTACTTCACTTATGAATGAGACGATGATTTCCTGGAGCAGAATAATGCCACCCATACTTGAAGATCAGTAGTTATCAAGTTCCAATCATTAATCACTGACAAGATTACTTGCAGGAACATTGGTTTACCATGCTCGTCCAATCCATTTCAAATGATTAGCCTTTGAGTTCATTATCTAGTGGCATTCCCCTGACATCGCACGGTCGTGAAGTACCTGAACGAGTGTCGTGCGGTGATTTGACCAGTCATCACCCTCCCTTACATGAATCATTGATTTGATGTATTAGAACACGTGACATCAGGGATTTTGGGGAAAAGGTTTTAGGCAAACCACCTTTCACCCCGATGTACCTCTGAGGGCACCACACATCCATGAATGACACCATGGTGGTTTTCCCCAGCCCGCCCTCGATCAGTTAAGTCCAACGTTGTTTCACCGCCTGATATGGGTCTCAACCGTTGATCTGGGCCACCCCAAGATCTACAGTTTGTTGGGTCCTACCACTTATGTGTCCCTACGAATATAACTCTTCCTGCCAGATGGCTTCCAGCCTGTTGGTCTAATCCCTCTCTAAATTTATTTAGCACTCGGATTCTGGGAAATTGTTATGGTGATAACACTTTGTATCATAGCATTCATTTGACTATGAAAAAAAAATACGAGTGGGAAAAGAATATTATCTTATATTGGCAACAGTCATGTCTCCTTTGAATAGAGCACAATTTTTTTTAGTCCACTTGTCATCAAAATTTTGAGTTTAGAACGACCTTAGGAAGATGATATCGTTATGTAGAGTTTACTCCCCCTACCGGTTACTCTTCCTGACCCTATGAAGAGTTTGATTGATGCCTCCTGCATCACAAAGTTTCATCATCGAGTCTATGTTGTGAGAGTCATCCATATGTATCATGCTCTTGTTCAAAGGATGTCTATCAACCTGTGTCGTCCATTCCTCATAACTCTTGACTTTTCATGTCAGCCATACACTCAGTGTGTCTCAAAATTACATGAAACTATAGTCCTATCATGCACCCTGGTCCTACTTTCATCATTGGTAGGTAACCTTGAACGTAGCAGTCAACATTTCATCATTGGTCAATGAATGGGGGTTTCCCTTATGTTCAGAGGTAAGAAATATATTCACACATTGGGATTTGTGTAGTGTCTTGGATGACATTAGCCTTATTGGTGGTTTCCTTGCCTTTGTCAGCAGTTTTCCTTATTGGCTGCTATTTAGAGGGTCTTTTTTGTGTCCATCTTGCATCTAGTACACACGAAAGATGCATAGGGTCATTGGTTTGTGAACATGTTCTTCGTTCGATTTCCTCCAAATCATCAAAGCTCTTGCTTTGTACCTCATGTTGAATGATGCAAGATGCTTTAGTTATCTCCTTTCAGTGGGTTACCTTACATTGAATTCATCTCATCTATTCTGGAAATGAGAGCTAGAGTCTTATGAGTACCTAGAGGCTTGCAGTCGTTAGTGGCAGGTTCTCCCACCATCGACAGTTGGGAATACATCAATGTCCCCTAATCAATGGATTCTTCAAGTGTTTGACCCCGAAACCTTTATTCACACTTGTAAGAATGTACTTGGTGCCTTGATACCTACTTTCTTTATCGGTAGATTGTCTCACATTTGTGAATGGTATACCTTAACGACTGCTAATCAAATGAAATCTCATTTTGTTCGACCTCAAATCCTTTATTCACACAATGTAGACTTGCACCTTTAGCAGAACGTGTAGAATACTTGAAGACAGCATTTCATAGTTGCAGCTTTTCTGAGTTGTTGCTATCTCTCATTGGACCAGTACCTATGTGACTTCAGCGATCATGGGGGATCATATTGTACTCCATTGTATACAGATATCTTCAAATTTATTTTGAGACTAGTTTTATTGGGCCTTGTTCATGACTATGGCAAGCTTTGGCATGTAGCCACCTTTTTATTGCCTACTCATGGCCATGAACAGTTGTTTGGTATATTTTCACATGGATCTGCAGTGTAATTCAAATTGGCAGCCATGTGTGCAAAGTCAGTACAGATTGTAATATTCTCATGAACAACTAGTTCGTCTAGATGAGTCTCCCTTACTCCACTTCTGGGTATTATAATGTATTTCGGCCATCACAGACACTCCTCTGACTTCACACATTAGGGGGCATCTGTTATAGCAATATTTTCCTCACCTTATGCAAAGTTGCTCAGAAGGTCATTTTCCATTTCCCTATGCATACTTGAAGTCCCTTTTTTCAAATTCCATAGCTAAAAACAATATTTTTCCACATGTACACGCCCTAACTATTATACAACATGCGTATACGCAGGTTGCACCACTACAGCCCACGTACATCAGTTTTTGTGCCCAAAATTAAAAAATAGTGTCGGGTTTCCATGTCATGTCACGGGATCCATGATCCTTGACCTTCCATACATTGGAAACATTCTGACTCGACCCTTCAATTCCACTTGAATGTTATAAATGGGCCATATCTGAGCTATAGAAAAGAGGAGAAAAATTCAACTTTGAGAGAAAATTTACTCTGGAGAAATTATTCACTTCATATTGAGTTTGCATCCCTTTGTCCTTTTAAGTCTGAACACATTGTTCATCCCCCAAGCTCTTCCCTACTTGATTGAGAACCTCATTATCTCTCTTATATGAGATTTCCTTTGGTGGAGGATTGAAGTGGTGGAGGCCCAGCTAGAAGGGACTTAGTTTATCGGTTACGAACCGTGCCGACACGGAAGTTTGTAATTCATTCACTTATGTTGATTACATTTTAATAGAAATACTATTTTCTTGTCCAATTAATATCTTGCAAATGTTTGAATTGTTATTCCATGGGCGTATTTGTTATGAATGTTGATGGATTATGCTATTGAATGTGCTAAATTTATATATTATCACCATATGCGTGTGTTTATTGGTTGTTGAGGACAAGTTGCAGTGTATTGCTTTGAGTCAAGTGCTCAACGGTGGACTTCATCGAATGTCTAAATGAGGTAGGATCTTTATATTGTCTCGTTAGCATATTTTATTATATAGAATATTTGATATTAGAGTTGATTGTTGCAGTCATTTATGTCTGTTGTGGTTCACCCCTAGCCATAGACAGATTTTCCTCATAACAAGAGTATTGTCCAGAATTTGTTTGTTATGTTACAATAGAGTTGTTTAATGGAATGGTTATTTTATCTGGTTTTTGTGTATTTGTTTTCATGTGATTATTGATGGGAACTATTTTTGTATCTAATTACTCTTATATAGATTTTATATTTTAAGTTTGAATTGCATTCAGTAGGATTGTCTTATCTAATGGTCATGATGATATTTTGTATGCACAAGTATTATGAGGAAGTAATTATGCCTCCCTTCTCAGGTACCTGTATTATTATCCTAAACTCTATAGCCAAATGATTATAGAATTAGTCATATATTTGCTACCAAATTTTCACACATATGATTGAACACCTTTATCATTACAAGATCTATCACAATATACAGAATACGAGCACCATGAAAAAAATAATTGTATTTGAGGGACAATCCCATTAGATTGCAAAAGCACCAATCATACAGTGAGAGAAGTTTCACTAGCGACAAGAAAATTTCTTCTAGACTGCTTTTTGGGGACATTGTAATATTTCCCAATGAAACCAATATCCCAAGAGGTGGATGTGGGAGCTAACAAATCTGAAATTTCAATAAATGATCTAAATTCATCAAATATTTATACTTTGACTCTTTAGTAGATTCATGGTGTTTTCCTTGGTCATTGGTGTGTGTCAAGTGGTTATTTAATTAAACTATTTTCATTTTGAGTTGAATCTTATGCTATGGATGTGGGATAATCTTGGGAAAAGTAC
>JZKD02S1736078.1:7483-40810 GCA_000966675.3 Picea glauca | reverse complement strand
AAATCCATGGCATTATCCACCAAAACTAAGAATTATGACTCTCGGGACCAGAATCCTCCATCAAAATATTCTCCAGCTCCAACCCCTCCCAATGGCCCTCCCATCTCGAAAAACCAAGTATAGATCCCACTTTTCACTCCCCAAAAGGGGTACTTCGTCGAACAACACATAACCCTAACGCTCAAGCATCCCAACACTATAGTATAGTGTAGGATCTTTCTCAAACCCTATGTGCCATGTCCGCCCTCGAAGTATTGCAGAGTTGTCTTACCCAACAAAAAGATTTGTTAACGTCCATTGGGGGAATTGATCCCTCAAATTCAAACAGTATCTCTTTTAACGTTGACCAAAGTGAACCCTGCCTTTCACACCAACTTGCATTAAAAATCATCATTCGTTCACTTAACAAAAAAAAAAATTGAACTGTGATCGATGAAGGTGCGACCACTTGTATTATGTCAATGACTTGTTGGAAATACTTAGGCTCTCCATAACTTACTACATTGGAAACCATCTTGAAAGCCTTTGATGGACATTTTTTCAAACCTCATGGTATCTTTCCATCCCTACCAATCGAACTAGTAGGTAAAACTGCCTTCATCGAAGTAGAATTAATCAATGCTAATCTCGACTACAATCTCCTTTTAGGTCGTACTTGGTTTTATGCTATGAAGGCAATAGCATCATGTGTCTTTTTAATTATCCTCTTTCCCCACCAAGGAAATATAGTGACAATAGACCAACTTGATTATTGTACACCCGACGTGTGAATTAACCTAAGCACAAATGTACCATTTGTAGGCAAGTCAACACCCGAATATGAGAGTATAGGTGTAGGCCTTTATCCAACCCTTATGGGAACCGTCCCTTTACCTGCACCTGATATCCCTCAAATAGATCTGATCAACATGATCTCTTCCCTTTGTATTAAATCCCTTGGTTCTTTCGACCCTTGGGTAATCCCTCACTCCTCCAATATCGAATCTTTCAGAGCTGCCATGCCTTTATCCCTGGATGAATTATCATATTCAGCCATCCAAACAGCAAACGAATTTGCTAGCACTAATTCTGAACTCCTATTGGATGAGGATCCATATCAGTTTCCCTCTCCTTATTAGGTTACTCCTAAACATTTCAAGGATGACTTCCTAGATTTCGTCCTCCCATCAGATGAAGCTATAATGGAAGTCATTTATCTTCAAGACCGACCCTAGGAAGACCATCACCATCGATCTTATTTCCTCCCCAATAAATAGAGGATGGAAATGTATATTCAAAGCCCCATTTCTACTAACACCCAAGACCCATCCATGTTACCCTCCACATCATATTCTTCTCCATCATAAGGCAACTTGGGAAATATTTATAACACTATCTCAATCGATATTTCAATTAAACCTGAGAACACGGAACACATCCAGATAGGTGCAACCTAATCACCTAAATAGATGGAATGTTACACTTCCCTTTTTAAATATTTATGTGATATGTTTGCCTTCTCATATAAATAAATGCTAGGAATTGACCTGTGGATCATTGTTCATGAAATAACGACATATCTCGGAGCATGTCACGTTTGACAACGGCTTCTCTAGTTCACCCATGAAAATCCACAGCAATCAAGACCTAAGTTCAAAAATTATTGAATGTTGGTTTTATCTATCCCATTCCCCTTACAGGATGGGTCTCCAATATTGTACCCATAGCCAAAAAGTAAGGTGCGATACAAGTATATGTTGATTATAAGGACCTTAAAAAGGCTTGTCCTAAGGACAATTTCCCCACCCCCTTCATCGATCAGATCATCAATGATTGTTTCGGATGTGAAGTATTCTCATTCATGGACAACTTCTCTGGCTATAATCAAATCGAAATCATAACAGAAGACCAACACAAAACCGCCTTTATATGCCCATGGGGAAATTTTGCTTATCAAAAGCTACCCTTTGGTCTCAAAAATTCTAGCGCCACTTTCCAATGGGCCATGTCCTATGCTTTCCACGACATTAAACATATAGTGCAACCTTATCTAGATGACCTACCTGCCAAATCTCCTAAGCGGCAAGATCATATCGATCATCTACACAAAATCTTTATTCGTTTTCGACATTACAACATCCTTCTTAATCCACACAAATGCATATTTGTTGTGGAATATGGTTGTCTCCTTGGTTTTATTGTATCCAGGTTTGGGATCAGAGTTGATCCCCTTAAAGTTAAGTCCATTATCAATTTGCCTCCTCCCATTATTATTGACCAACTTCAGAAATTGCAAGGACAAGAAAACTTATTAAGACGGTTCATCGTCAACTACGCAGAGATTACTAATGGTTTCATGTGATTACTTAAAAAGGGTATCCCTTTCATTTGGGAGGAACAATCTCAACGTTCTTTCAATCGACTAAAGCACATTCTCACATCCACTCCACTATTGAAACCCCTAAATTATAATCAAGATTGTATCTTGTATCTTGTGACATCTTGTACTACTATCAGAATAGTCTTAGTCCAAATTGATGAAGACTATAATAAGCATGTTATTTACTACCTCAGTAAAGTCTTAGTTGGCTCTAAACTTCATTATCCTTATGTCGATAAGTTGGCACTGGCAGCATTTTTCTCTATCCAGCGATTAAGGCATTGAATTCTTCTTCGAACTACTAGTGTTATATCTGACGCCAATCCTATGCAATATATCTTGTCACGTCATATATTGGGAGGTCGCTTCTCGAAATGGATTGTCTTATTACAAGAATTTGACCTCGAGTTCTCTACATCCAAATCCAAGAAAACCTTAGTCTTTGAAGAATTAATGATCGATCGCTCCCGATTCATTGACGAATCAGTGGTTCAAGATTCATTGCCTGATGAATATTTGTTCTTCGTCGACTCTTTTGACCCCTGCTACGAAAACATCCTTATTTATATCCAAACCCAATGCTTCCACCCTCATATGTCTAAAGATGATCATCGCCACATACGCCATCAATCCTGACAATACCTCATCGTTGGTGATACACTTTTTCATCGTGGGGTAGATATGGTGTTATGTCGATGTGTCATCCATTCGAAAGCAGAAAAAAATCTTAATGATTTTCACTCTGGAGCATGTGGAAACCATCTTTTTGGGTTAGCCACTACCCAGAAAATATTACGTGCAAGGTATTTTTGGCCCACGATATTTAAAGATTGCATGAATGAAGTCCAAAAATTCCACCCTTGCCAAATTTTTTCTAAGAAAATGTGTACATCCCGCTCCCCTACTTCTCATTGTTGCAGTTGCCCCTTTTGCTAAATGGGGCATTGAATTTACCACATGTAAACCCCCTTTTGTTGTCATTCATAATTACATAATTGTGGTTGTTGATTATTTTACTAAATGGCCAGAAGCCATGCCCACGTACTCTAATGATGCAAAAACTGCAGCATTATTCGTATTCAATCATATTATCGCAAGATTTTGTGTACCCAAGTCTATTGTGACCGATCATGGATCAAATTTATGTAATAATTTGATGATTGAGTTATATACCCGTTTGCATTTTGACCAAGAACACTCTTCTCCTTACTATCCACAAGCAAATGGTCAAGTTGAGTCCATTAACAAGGTACTCAAAACAATGCTCCAAAGGATGATTAGAAAACATAAATCCAATTGACATATAATGTTATTCTCAGCCTTATGGGCATATCGAACCGCTGCCAAGACTTCCACGGGCTTCACACCCTTCCAACTTGGGTATGGCTTGGAGGTAGTTCTACCCATTGAATGTGAAATTCCTTCACTTAAGCTAGTTGTTGAACTCTTTCTCGATACCTCTACTGAAGAAGAACGACTACTATATTTATCTCACCTTGATGAGAGACTTTGTGAGGCCATCATGGCTAACGAATCCCACCAAAAGTGAGTAAAGTCACAATATGATCAGAAAATTCTCCCTCAAACTTTTTCAGAAGGTGACTTGGTGTTGGTCTACAACCAAGATCGTGATAAACTAGGTGCAGGAAAATTCGAACCCTTGTGGCATGGCCCCTATGTTTTCAAACAGACTCTTCAAAAATGAGCCTATGACTTAGCTGATTACAAAGGAAATATCCTTCAAGAGCCCTGTAATGGGCTCTACTTGAAAAAGTACTATGCATAAGACGTGTGCTATCTAGTATTTTTGTAGCATATGTATTATAGTATGTTATGGTTTTTTTGTCTTTCTTTTATGTGATAATATTTATCAATCTGCTTATCCTACTTAATGCTTGAGTTGCAGATGTCGTCATTTCCCTCACCCTATTTTGGATACGTGGATGGAGTTATTCACACCTCCTAGAATATCGCTTTCGTTGCCTGGGTGATTCTTTCACTCACCAACGACATAGTCAGCTCTGGGGGAATCTATCTATGACTTGTAACGAACAATGTTGCAAAGTACAATGGCGTCATTGAACTTATGACCAAAGCATATGCTTTGGGAATATGTCACCTAGTAGTATGCCTATATTCTAAGCTCATCATTTCACACCTCACCGTGACTTATTCTATTCGACATCCTATCCTTTTTCAGAAATATATGACTCTTGGAATGATCATTTAATTTTATCACTTATGCACATATACCAAGACAATTCAATTCTTTAGCTAACTCACAAGAAAATTTTGTTTTGAATTGGCATCTACTTCATTAAAAAAGCATTACAATAAAAATCCATTGTATAAACCATTTCATCACATATATATAAGCAAAAATCACAAAGCCATGTGTCCATATATATAAAGTGTGTCCAAAAAGTATCCAAAATTGGTATAACATAACAAAAATGGGATTTCTTCCCATATATACGCAAAATAAAATGCACCAAAAGTCCATCATACTAAAGAGCATTGGTCTTCATGAGGATCCCTCTGGTCATTATAGAAAATGACTGCTCGCGCGACCTTTCGCAGAAGGTGGCCAAACCGGTTCCCCACACCTACTACACTCCTCTGCATACATAGAGGTATATCATCCATATGTGGCACTGGAATGCCCACAGTCAAACTCTCGAGATCCTCCAAGAGCTATGCATCAGCTCTCCCACCATGGGGTCCTCTACCGATACCAAGTTGTCCACATTGCCTATTCAGTGGCAACATACCCGTTGGACATGTTCGCGCACAATCTTCCCATCAAAACATATTTTTTATGTTACACACAAAAACATTTATATATCATAAAATCATAAAAACATTAAAAGTACAAAACAAAAATATATATACTGAAAATTTATCTTTCTTACCGAACTCATCATTGAATCTTTCCCCCTCAGGGAGAACCATATATAGATCGCCACGGTAGTCCATGCCATGATATGCATAATTATCTATCGCTGCTATCTGGCAATCCCAATATTGCAAAAAAATTGCAACAAACTGGAATTGCGTCCCCCCCCCCCCTCAAGTCGAGATAGAAGATTTGTCCATTTCTTCATAGCCGGATCTTTATACCCAACATCTGGCACCACATCCCATGGACATGATGAAGGAATTCGCTTGAAGAAGAAAGATAATAAAATGGATCCATAACAAAATTGTTTTTTTGGACCCAAACTTCACTTGGTCAACTGATCCTTCATGTTTTCCAACACTACGACACACTAGTTATATACTGTAGGGGACAGACTCATCACTACATAATATACTTGGCTCCTTAAAGCCAAGTGAGGCCTAGTACTCGCTATCCCCTGCGTAATGGTGAATAAAGCAGTGTGTAAGTTCAAGTCCACTACCTGACTAATTGGTAGCTTATTGTTTCTCTTTTGCATATCCGGGTGATAGTATCGTGCC
This sequence comes from Picea glauca, assembly GCA_000966675.3. Lineage (NCBI taxonomy): Eukaryota > Viridiplantae > Streptophyta > Pinopsida > Pinales > Pinaceae > Picea > Picea glauca. Next base: position 34,992 of record JZKD02S1736078.1, on the reverse strand, counting down.
GCGTAGTCATCCACCTGCTCTGCACCACCCCTATTGCCACCTACCAAGACCACAGTGGCACCATGACGATACAATCCCGTCAGAAAATATATATCCTCTATCTCCAAGGTTAGTACATGGTCTCGTAGCACAAAGTGTTGTTGATCTGCATCCCACATATCGACCAAATTATGTAACATGGTTGGATGAGCTCGCATGTTTTGACAAAGGAAGAACTTTATCATCCCACAATTTCTCAAATCATCTAGAGTGGGAGGATCGTCCATTGCAGCATTATCATTCACTTGATGTTCACGTTCTCTCCACTCCAACATTTTTTCTCACACCTACCACAAACACCCAAAACAAAAATTTAGAACCCCTTCACATACAATACTCATAATGTTTTTTGCAAAAAATGTCAAAAACACACTCGGTCGTGACCCTCATAAGCAGATAGGGAAACCATTCATGACCACTTTGTTTGTTCGCGACCTCCATTGGTTGATAGTGTGACCGGTCATGACAATGTTGATCGGTCGCCCCTTATTTCTACCCTAGACGTGACCGGTCAAGATTTCCTTCTTCACACAGAGCGAATGAACCAGTCGATCACTCCCCACAAGGAGGCCAATTGCGACTACGTAGACTCAAAAATTTGGAGGCCGACCATTAGCAAATAAATGCATGAAATACAAAAAATACAAGATGGGTTTTGTAATTTCAGGTCCAACCTGTTGTTTTCTAGCTGAAAGGTACAGGATCTTTGGTTCCACGCTCTGCAATCACCACTCCAAATTTGGACAAGAAAAGGGATCTCCAAACTTTCACCATGGTAAATGGGTAAAATGAGGTAAAAACACTATTTTTTAACCCATGTATATCTTCATTTTAACCCTGTTCACACTCTAAATAGCTTTTTTACTTCATTTGTGGCTATTTATCATTTTAATTTCTCTTGGAACCCTATACTAACCCTAATTTCATTGGGAACAATATCAACATAAGCTATGGAACCATGCTATGGAGTCTTTTTAAGCTCTTTTTTGACTCCTTAAAAAAGAAAATATCGTCGAGTATGCTTGTCTTTTCACACTTGTATAATGGATTTGAAAAGACGTACAGATGGTATACGTTTACCCCTTTTTCGAACCAGATGAACTATTTATGAAAAAGGAACACCCTATCCCTCGTGGTTAGGAGAGTTCTCTTTCATATTGTTTTGAACTTTTTCGGGCCCAGGATACTAAAATTACGATAAAATTACCCCTCTGGAGTCTTCTTTAAGTTTTTTAGACTCCCTAAAACTGAAAACACCAACAAGCACAAAGCTACTTGGGCTCGAGAAAAATCCACAGGTAAGTATATGGAGTTTTCTTGATGACCTTTCCAGACTCTATAAATAGGAAAAGGCCATCGAGTTTCCCTTCTTTTAACTCATTAAAATTTACATCAAAGGACCCATTCATGGGACTGAATCCCTCCTTCCTCAATTTTTTTAATAGTATGTGGAGGGATTTATCACTAGATGAGCTATAACGAGCATATGTTATCCTCCTTCAGCTTGTAAAATTAGAAAGAGGTACTCACCAATCATGGTGGGGAATTTTTAGAGGGTTTTTTCATCTTGTTATATTCATTATCTGGCAGTTGTCATTAATTTGTGTCGCCCTTGAACAATGCACATATTTTATCACCCCATACAACAATTGGGTTATCCATTTTCTCTCATTTGACCACCATTCACATCATTGTGTCATGTTCCCCTCACCGGTCCATGAACAATTATTATGGTCTTCACCTGAGTTAATGTTGTCGATTCAAGTCATTTGTCATGCATACTTGTTCAAGGGAAGTTCTACATACGTCATACACCTATTGTTCCTTTATGATTGTTTATCTCTGTCATCATTGTGTCAGTCGTGATCCATTATTATTATTCTCACATCATCCATATTTCCATGTTTCACGTCGATTGATGGGTGATACATCAAGGCCCTCCTTCGATGGATTTCATCTTTTCAACTTCAGCTCATTATTAGGGATTGAAATCTAGAAGCCCATCAATACCCTGAGACTGGCAGACATCAATGGTAGGTATCCTTTCATTTTGACAGTGGGTTTACATCCTTGAATCCTGTCAAATGAATCTACGAGTGTTCGACTTCACCTCCTTTGTCTACACTTCGTAGATTGTACTAGGTATCTTGGGTTCCATCATCATCATCGATGGACTCCCTCTTGTATGTTAATGGTATACACTAATGATCGATAATCAGACAGTTTCTACCATGCTCGACTTCAACTCATTTATTTGCATGGCATAGAATCATACCATTTGGATTATGGATGAAGACCTTGGGGAAGATTACTTTCTTGTTCAATGATATTATTTCCCAAGCTGCGATGGATATTATTTATGAGCACTTCACTTGTTTCTCAATGCTTTGTGTGACGTCACATAGATCCACATTTGTACTTGGTCGTGGATATGGTTTTCACTTGCATATTTCATGGATCCACATTGTATATTTTCGTGGCCATGAATTGAGCCATGTTTGTTTCTTGATGGATCCACGGTGTACTATGTTGTGTCCATCACTTGCATCATGCATATATCTGCAGTGTATTTATGGCATCTATGATATCATCTGTCTTACCAAGTGTGGGAATGCTCACCTAGGGGATGTTTTTCTATAGGATTGGTTATGATCTTCTCCAAGCTTCCTTTCCCAAAGCTCTACGTCTTTTATTGGTAAAGCATTTCAGCCATCAGACACCTCTTTTGACCTCACAATTTAGGGGGCATCTTTTATAGCATTATTAACCCCCTAAGCCTTGGTACATCATCTCCTAGAGGTCACCTACCCAATTCATCTATTTTCATCATTTTCCCATTGATTTTCTAGCCTAATTTCCCTTTGGTATCCCTTGTCCTTCCTCAAGCATGCAACCAAAAGGGTTGGTCGCCCCTTCTAGACTTCCAGGTCACAACCGGGTCACTCTATATGTGTTCTTAGGTCACAATCGGGTCACTCTATCTATGTGCTTAGGTCATGACTGATCCTAGAAGCTCATTTTTTTGGACTTGATTGCGATGGATGAGACCTTACTCTCATTTCTTGGGGTTTAGTCTCGAGAAGGATTCCATTATGAGCTTGAGGATAATATCCTATTAACCATATGGCCTTATCTCTAAATCCCTATAAGAACCAATCCATTTCCATGGGAAAGGGGTAGAATGAACTAGCAAAGTTACTCTAGGATTTTGGTGGAAAATCTTGGGCAAGGAGCTTGGAAGAAATATACATCTTCATTTTACACATGTAAGTTGTAATATTACTTACTTTATTAATAGAAAATATGTTGGATGTTTCTCTCTAAACAATTGTTCATGTAATTTTGTGTGTTCATTGGTAGAGAATTGATATATTTGTATATTATGACATATTATCAAGTTTAGAAGAATCTTTTGTTTGTATCTATGTTCATGTCTTAGGTATAGGAAGAACCTAAGGGAGTTCAGGTCCCGCAGGGTATAAAATCCCTACAACAATAGGGTACAAAATACTTGTTCATGGTGGTTGCTCAACAAGAGTGTTGGAAGTCAAGTTGGGTTATAGAAGTGTGTGAGGTCTGTGGATGTTGGTGAGACAACTACAACTTGGAGGAATGTCGTCGCAAAGGAGAGGAGTAGGAAGGGGAGGTTCAGGAAATCGAGAATTGGAAAATTTGAGAAGAAGAATAGGGGAATTGGAAACTCGTAGGAATGGAGATGATGAAGTATACTCATAGCTAGAAGAAGAAATCAAAGATGAACGGGATGGTGATGAAAGAGACCCAGCAGCTAGACTGATTTCGTATTTGAGTAACAGGGATAGTGCAAAGGTTGAGGCTTCATGTTATGATGGTAGTCTGAGAATTGATGTTCTCAATGATTAGATTGGAGAACTCGAAAGATACTTCGAGTATAAAAATGTTCAGGATCCGAATCAGGTAAGATTTGTTGTTATGAAATTGAAAGGCCATGTAGCACTATGGTGGGATATGTTGCAGAAGGATAAAGTGAATAATCAGCTAGAGAAAATCAGAACTTGGAAGAAGATGGTTACCAAGGTTAAAGAGAAATTTATTCATGTTGATTACTAGCAGAATTTATTCCGACAAGTCCAAAACCTTAGACAAAGGGAGACATATTTTCATGAATACATTGAAGAGTTATTTAGGTTATCACTCATAGCAGGCCTCAAGGAACCAAAATTCCAATGAGTTGCAATTTAAATGGGATAAATTATTTAATTCAAGATTAAATGAGAACACACTATTTCTGCATTGTTGATGAAGCTTATCAAGTTGCCTTGAAGTTAGAAGAAAATATTAAGATGAAAACACATCCTAGAGGTAGAGGAAGAGTTTTAAAGGACAATGTAAAGCAGGAACTGCTAAAGGCAATGAAAAGGAAGAAGAATCTGCTAGTGATCAAGGTGGCAGAGGAGGAAATTAATGGAGTTGGTAGAGGTAGAGGATTCGGAAGAGGAAAGGGAAGATACATAATCACTTGTTATCACTATGGTGTAGAGGGACACAAGAAGTATGAATGTCCAGAAAGGAAAACTTCACGGAGAAGAGGTGAAGCGCAGGCACAAGTCACACAGGCTGACGAAGCTTTAGTAGTTGGAGAAAATGTGACTGTTCTTCAGCAAGAACAAGGTGATAATTTTTTTGTTACGAAGAAGGTTGCTTAAATATGAACAAGAAGAGGCAAAGGAAACAAAACAATGAAAGAAAGTTTTTAAAACAAAATGTAAGGTTCAAGAAAAATGTTGTAACCTAATTATAAATGGAGGAAGCACAGAAAATTTGGTATCCACTGAAGTCATGAACAAAATGAACTTGACAAGGTTGAACCATCTGAACCCTTACCGTGTTTCTTGGTTGAACAAGGGGTAGAAGGTGACTGTGACTGAACAATGTTTATTGAATTTTCAAATAGGGAGTTTCCAAGAGAAGGTATTATGTGATGTGATTGAGATGGATGGGTGTCACATACTGGTGGGAATACCGTGGTTGTTTGATCGACAAGTTCACCATGATGGTAAGGAAAACACATATGAGTTCAAGAAAGATGAACAACAATATAAATTAACACCAATGTTGGAGGATACAGTAGCAGCAACAATAAATTGTGTTGATATAAACAGAAGTAGCAATATGATCACGCTATGTTCTGCTAAGGAATTTTTACAAGAAGAAAAAGAATCAGCATTTTCTTTAGCAATGATTCCAAAAGAAGTGAAAAGTGTAGAGGATCCAAATGTTGTACCTACATAAATAAATTTGTTGTTGGATGAAATTAAGGAGAGTATTGCTAATGATCTACCAAAAGGATTGCCTCAAGTGAGAATTATTTCTCATCAAATTGATTTAATGTCTAGATCGAGTTTACCTAATAAAGCACCTTACAGGATGACTCCAGCAGAGAGTGAAGAAGTGAATCGGAAAGTGAAGGAATTGCTTGACCGAGGGTGAATTCGTGAGAGTTTGAGTCTGTGTACAGTACAAGCAGTATTGACTCTAAAGAAAAGGAATGGAGAATGTGTACCAATTCACATGCTATAAACAATATCACTATCAAGTATTTCTTTCCATTTCCCAAAATGGATGACCTTATGGATTTCCTGAGTGGTTCAAAATATTTTTCAAAAATTGATTTGAAGAGTGGTTATCACCAGATTCATATCAGATAAGGTGATGAATGGAAGACAACATTCAAGACGAAAGATGGAGTATTTGAATGGTTAGTGATGTCGTTCGGGTTAACCAATGCGCCTAGCACGTTCATGAGATTGATGAACGAAGTCTTGAAGCCATTTTTGGGTAAGTTCGTGGTTGTATATTTGGATGACATATTGATTTTTAGCAGAAACAAAACAGAGCATGTTGATCATGTGAGAGAACTATTACAGCACTTTAAAGAAGAGAAATTGTTGATAAACCTGGAGAAGTGTGCATTCATGTAGTGAGAGTTAGTGTACATGGGTTTTGTGGTTTCAAAGGAAGGATTGAAAATGGATCCTGAGAAAGTGAAGGCTATCCCTGAATGGCCAACACCAAGATGCAAATTCGATGTGAGGATTTTCCATGGATTGGTAGGATTTTACCAGAAATTCATTAGGAAATTTAGCCAAATATGTGCACCTCTTACATAATGTATGAAGAAGGGAGTGTTTCAGTGGATTGCACCAGTAGAGAAGTCATTGGAAGAATTGAAGAAGAGAGTAACAACACAACTAGTATTAGCATTAACAGATTTTAATAAAGTCTTTCAGGTTTATTGTGATGTTAGTGGAATAGAAATTGGAGCAGTTATAAGTCAAGAAGGAAAACCCATTGCATTTTTCAGCGAGAATTTGAACTAGTCCAGAAAGAATTATTATGTTTATGATCAGGAATTTTATGCTATTGTGCAAGATTTGAAGAAATGGTGACATTATCTACCACCGAAGGAGTTTGTCTTGTTCACAGATCACAAAGATCTATAGTACATTAATATCCCAGGTAAGTTGAATCAAAAGCATACTAAATGGGTAGAATTCTTGCAAAGTTAATCTTTTGTGTTGAAACACAGATCCAAGAAGTCCAATAAGGTAGTTGAGGCATTAAGTCGGAGGATAGTGTTACTCAATACCATGTCGGTAGAAGTGGTAAGCTTGAAATGTCTAAAGAAATTGTATGAAGAAGATGCATATTTCTCATAAGCTTGGAAGGCATGTAAGGAGCCTTGGAGTTTAGACAGAACACCATATCTAGACTACCATATCTAGGAGGTTATTTGTTTAAAAATCAGCAATTGTGTATTCCTAGATGTTCCATACGATTGAATCTCATTAAAGAGTTACATAGTGGTGGTTTAAGAGGACATTTTGGGATGGATAAGACCACAGCCTTGGTAAAGGAGAGGTACTTTTGGCCCAACTTTAATAAGGATATTCTAAATTTTGTTGAAGGTTGCAGGATCTTCCAACTAGCCAAATGAAAAAGTCAGAACACGGGACTCTATACTCCAATTCCAGTACCCAAAGGACCTTGGGAAGATATCGGGATGGATTTTGTCTTAGAATTTCCTATGACTCGAAGAAAGCATGATTCAGCAATGGTAGTGGTGGATAGATTTTCAAAAATGGCACACTTCACAGCGTGTAAGAAGACTAGTGATGCTAGTGAATTAGTTGCATTGTTTTTCAAAGAAGTGGCTAGATTGCATGGATTTCCACGGAGTATTACTTTAGATCGTGATACCAAATTTCTTGAGAATTTTTGGAGGACACTCTGGAAAAATTTAGGCTTAGATTTGTTGTATATTTCAACGTATCATCCTCAAATGGACGGTTAGACAAAAGTCATGAATAGGAGTCTAGAATATTTGTTGAGAAGTTTAAGTGGAGAGAATCATAGTCAATGGGATTTGGCATTGGCCCAAGATGAATTCGCATATAATGATTCGGTGAACAAATCTATGGGAAAGAGTCAATTTCAGATTGTTTATGGATGGTTTCCAAAAGGTGTGGTAGATTTGGTTGCATTGTCGGATTTGGAAGGCAAGAAGAGTGTTGATGTGAATGATTTTGTGGACAGTATACATGAATTACAAGAACATGTAAAGAAGAAATTGTAGACTAGAAATGACAGTTATAAGAAAAGAACAAATCAGCATAGAAGATAGAAGGTATTCCAAGAGGGTGAGTTGGTCATGGCTCACTTGAGGAAGGAGAAATTTCCTTGAGGCACATATAATAAACTCAAGTACAAGAAGATAGGTCCATGTCAAATTATGAAAAATATCTCTAAGAATGCTTATCAGTTAGAACTTCCTGAGAAATTTGACATATCTCATACATTCAATGTTGTTGACCTCTATGAGTTTCATGAAGGGGACATAAGAGAAGAAGAAGGTACCCTTAGCGAATGGGAAAAACATCTACCAATTAAGTCTGAGGAGAAGATTGAAGAAATTCTTGCTACCAGAATTGGTAAGAAGACTCGTCGGAAGGAGTGCATGGAATATTTGATCAAGTGGAAGAATCGAGGAGTAGAAGATGCATCGTGGGTGACTGAAGATCAGTTCACACGTGTGCAGAACTCTTCACTTCAGTAGTGATCTTCACATGAGCTGGAGCTCATGTTTTTCTTACCAGGGGTGTCTGATGCAGGAGCATCCTTGGGCTCAGGCAATCCACATCACCCAAAAATATTTCCATTCTGCAAATAGGAAATAAGTCAAATAAGGAATGTGTTAGTGGTCCATTTTATTTATTCAGTTTGTTGTAAATTCAAACTTTTGATTAATCCTACAGCTACTCTTGATATGTTGAAACTCATGTTGAAACACATGTTGAAACTCGTGTAGAAACACATGTTGAAACTCGTGTTGAAACACATGTTGAAAATCGTGTTGAAACTTGTATTGAAACTGCCACGTATAGAGAAATTTTTCAAGTGTCATGTTGAAGCATGTGTTGAAACTCGTGCTGAAACACGCACACATAATGAAATTTTACAAGTGTCACGATATTTATTTATTTGCAACACTGTGACCATACGAATTTTATTTTTCCACGCTGGTATGCATTCATGATGAGTCACAGAGAACTCGCGTCTAAAGGACAAAATGTGACCCGAGGCCAAAAGGAAGTTGAATCAATCCAAGAGACAGAGAGATGATTTGAGTAACAACTCATTCTTGGAGGGAAGGAAAATCGTTTTAGAGTCGAGGAGGAGTTTTAAAAAGAAATGGAATGCAATTTTGAAGGGGTTGGTGAACCACAAATCAAGGAAATCGTAGAAGGTGGACTGGAGAGAAGATTCTAGGTTGGGTGAGCATGCATGAAGGGTCAAACAAAATCTCAGCACATACACGTAGACCCTTACCCTCTAGACAATTTCATAGTGGTTTTCAACCACACAAGAAGAAATTCATGGCGGTATTTTTAGCTCAGGCTCGATGTAATATAGAAATTTGTTCTCTACATTGAATTAATAAATGAATGGTATTGAAATTCGTGGGTTTACAAGTGTTTTAGTTTCCAGTGGATTCCTCATTATTTGGAAAAAGTGTTTTTGTTTTGTTTTTCCATTGTACAATATGTAGCAGGTTGTGTGTTGTAATTGTGTTTGTGTGTTGCATCCTAGTTACCTCTACATTAAGGGTGCACTTCCCAGCCAGAAAGTGCACAGCTTTAATAAGTATATTTGAAAGTTTGTTGAAGGTTGCAAGATCTGTCAACTAGCCAAATGAAAAATTCAGAACACGAGACTCTATACTCCATTGTCAGTACCCAAAGGAACTTGGGAAGATATCAGAATGGATTTTGTCTTAGGATTTCCTATGACTCGAAGAAAGCATGATTCAACAATGGTAGTGGTGGATAGATTTTCGAAAATGGCACACTTCATAGTGTGTAAGAAGACTAGTGATGCTAGTGAAGTAGTTGCATTGTTTTTCAAAGAAGTGATCAGACTACATGGATTTCCATGGAGTATTACTTCAGATCGTGATACCAGATATATTGGGAATATTTGGAGGATGCTCTGGAAAAATTTAGGCTTAGATTTATTGTGCAATTCAGTGTATCATCCTCAAATGGATGATCAGGAGGAAGTAGTGAATAGGAGTCTTGGAAATTTGTTGAGAAGTTTAAGTGGAGAGAGCCCTAGTCAATGGGATTTTGCATTGGCCAAAGTTGAATTTGTATATAATGATTCGGTGAACATATCTATCTGAAAGAGTCCATTTCATATTTTTTATGGACGGTCTCCAAAAGGTGTGGTAGATTTGGTTGCATTGTCGAATTTGGAAGGCAAGAAGCCTATTGATGCAAATGAATTTGTGGATAGTATGCATGAATTACAAGAAAAGGTAAAGAAGAAATTCCAAACCAACAATGACAGTTATAAGAAAAGAACATATTAGCATAGAATACCGAAGGTATTCCAAGAGGGTGAGTTGGTCATGGATCACTTGAGGAAGGAGAAATTTCCTCGAGCCACATATAATAAACTCAAGTACAAGAAGATAGGTCCATGTCAAATTCTTAAAAATATCTCTGAGAATGCTTATCAGCTAGAAATTTCGAAGAAATTTGACATGTCTCCTACATTCAATGTTGTTGACCTCTATGAGTTTCATGAAGGGGACAGAAGAGAAAATGAAGGTACCTTCAGCGAATGGGAACAACATCTACCAATTAATTCTGAGGAGAAAATTGAATAAACTTTTGTTACCAGAATTGGTAAGAAGACTCACCAGAAGGAGTGAATGGAATATTTGATCAAGTGGAAGAATCAAGGAGAAGAAGATGCATCGTGGGTGATTGAAGATCAATTAGCACGTGTGCAGAACTCTTCACTTCAGCAGTGACCTGCACATGAGTTGGAGCTCATGTTTTTATTACCAAGGGTGTCTGATGCAGGAGCATCCCTGGGCTCGGGAAATATGCATCACCCAAAAATATTTCCATTCTGCAAATAGGAAATAAGTTGAATAAGGAATGTGTTAATGGTCCATTTTATTTAGTCAATTTGTTGTAAATTTGAATTGTTGATTACTCATGCAGCTACTCTTGCTATGCAAAAACTCGTGTTGAAACATGTGCTAAAACTTGTGTTGAAACTCGTACTGAAACTGCCACGTATAGAGAAATTTTACAAGTGTCATGTTGAAACACGTGATGAAACTCGTGTTGAAACACGTGCACATAATGAAATTTTACAAGTGTCACGATATTTCTTTATTTGCAACATTGTGGTTGTATGCATTTTATTTTTCCACACTGGTATGCATTCATGATGAGTCACAGAGAACTCGTGGCTAAAGGAAAAAATGTGACCCGAGGCCAAAAGGAAGTTGAAGCAATCTGGGAGGCAGAGAGACAGTTTGAGTAACAGCTCGTTCTTGGAGGGAAGGCAACTCATTTTAGATCCGAGGATGAGCTTTAAAAATAAATGGAGCATGATTTTGAAGGGTTTGGTGAACCACAAAGAAAGGAAATTGTAGAAGGTGGACTGGAGAGAAGATTCCAAGTTGGGTGAGCATGCATGAAGGGTGAAACAAAATCTCAGCCCATACACACAGACCCTTACCCTCTAGACAATTTCGTAGTGGTTTCCAGCCACACGAGCAGAAATTCATGGTGGTCTTTTGAGCTCATGCTCGATATAATTTAGAAATTTGTTCTCTGCATTGAATTAATAAACAAATGCTATTGGAATCCATGGGTTTACGAGTGTTTTAGTTTCCATTGGATTCCTCATTATTTGGAAAAAATATTTTTGTTATGTTTTTCCATTGTACATTTTGTAGCAGGATGTGTGATGTAATTGTATGTCTTTCATCCCACTTACCTCTGCATTAAGGGCACACTTTCGAGCCAGAAAGTGTGTGGCACTTGTGGAAGTTGAGTTGGAGCTCTAGAGAGATCACTGGACCAGATCCAGGAAATCCCTTCTGACCTAGTTCATAGGAGGCCAGGGCACATTGTTTGAGACAGTTATCATTAGTTTCTGATGGTGGAATTACTAGGGCACATTTTTTGAGAGATTTATCATCAGTTTCTGATGGTGGAATTACTAGGGTGCATTAGCAGAGCTGAGGAGGGGCACAACCCCCCAAGGGAGCCCATTTGGGGTTCATACCAACCATCCGAGAGAAGATCTTTAGGACGGTAGTTAGTGAGAGGTTGTTTGGTACCATGGAAACCTATTTGAGACATTTTTCAGGTTTATCAAAGGCGTTTAGCCACTAGGGAGAATATTCCAGTCTCCAACAGTAGTTGTTGTGAGTGTTGTTGGGTACATGTAGTAGTTTTGGCTTTGCATGCAGCAGTTCTTCATTCTCATCCATCAATACATCTATCTTTATCATTTTGGGTATTTTGATTTATCATTTTGATTGTATTCCATCTAAGATCCATCTAGTCTTGATCTAGTTGAGAGATTCAAGTTATTTTCCTCACATGCATTATTGTACTTTCAGTTATTCTTCTTAATAGAAATTTTTGAGTTGTTATGTGCTCCAAAACCATTGCATGACTGTTATAAACACATAAACACTACAAAATCACAAGCATAAAACATTTAAACATGTCCAGAAACCCCAGAGTATCAGATCTGCATCTAGATCAACAACACAACAGTAAATATCCAGATCTGAGGGATTTGGGATATTTCAGTGGTATCATAGCCTTCTTCCTGCCAGCCTGTGAAGAAGTGATTATCTCATGATCCCGTAATTCTGGGGACAGGTGTAGAATACCCATAGGGAAGAGGTCACATTAGGGATGAGTACATTCAATACCATAGGGGTCATAGTATAGACAAAAGGGATAGGAACAAGAGGGACTACACTCTCTTCCATACTCAGTCAGATACAGAGCTAGAGGAAAAGGACAGAGATAGGGATCATATCAGTTCCGGGATAGAGGCGGAGATAGAGAGAATTATGGATGACAGGCATGAGACAACAGAGGGAAAGGGGAAAGGCCCTGAGACACTGCATGGCAGTACACATGCCATCTTAAATGACCTAGCTATAGGGAAACAGGACATGATGAACGCCATAACACAAATGGCCATCAACACACAGATGATCTAGAATAGTGTGTGAACTATTGGTGTCAATGTGGGAGGTGGAGCGAGTGGTTCAGGAGGACACCGGGGAGGTGGTGCCAGTGGTTCTAGCAGATCCCAGGGTGGAGTGTGTGGGCATCATTCACCCATCCATGCCTATACATCATCAAGGAGGATTCCTCGACCTCTATATCCTTAGTTCTAGGGGGGAATAGTTGGGACAGCCAGGACACGGGCAGGCAGTGCCACAAGATCCTTTTGCAGAGTACAAGTGAGACTACTTGGCAATGGGGCCAGAGTTCCATGTATACATGCGTCTATTGGATTATTGTTCAATCAGGTATCGGAACAGGCCCATGGATGCACAAAGGGGAAATACGCAAACCCAGAACGTGGACTTTATCACGAAGGTGGGAAAGTTGAATATTCCTACTTTCAATGAGTCATCTCGATTCTCATCTCAGGCATAGGTACAAAATCTTGACACATGTTTCAAGCTTAACCCGATGATGGAGACAAAATCTATTAGCTTCTCCACCTTACACTTAGAGGGGGAGGCCCACGAGTGGTGGTATCATGGACTGGTGATTTTGGGTCATAGTTGCATTAAATAATATCTAGAGTTCACAAGAAGTTGATGGAGAGGTTTGACAGGAGGGACCTGAAACTCCATTTCATGGATTTGACGTAGCTGAGACACACTGGGTCAGTCGAAGATTTTGTTACAAAGTTCCAATGGAAGGCAGTGGTAGTTTTAGATATATTCAAGCACAAGTTGGTGATTTTGTTCACCGGGGCATTGACGAGGCCATTGAGGGGATGGATTAAGGCTTTCAAGCCTCACACCCTATAGGAGGTCATCTTGTGCACTAGAAACATAGGGGATTTAGTGCAGAAACCCAAAAACTTCACCAAACCCTTTGTATCGCATTGAGATAAGGATCATAAGAATCCTCATAGGGAATGGAAAGGCAAATCCAATTTGGATGAAGACACTAGAAGGGAGTTGATGAGAAAGAAACTTTTCTTCACTTGCAGAGACGCATGGGTACTAGGACATCGATGCATGGGAAAGGGACAAATCCACTACATTGAGGTGGAGTCAAACAGTGAGGAGGAGGAGGAGGAGATCATATCATCGACAGGAAATGACTCAGAGGATGAGCCTACATAGGAGTCAGAGCATCCACCGAAGAAACCTCAGCCACAAGTAGAACCACAGTCAAGAGGAGAGACAAAAACTCACAGAGTGGAAAAAGGGGGTACCATAGAGACCCTTTCAAGAGTACCCAGGTACAACACTATCAGGCTCAAGGGCCTTATATAGGGGCATCACATCACAACATTAGTTGATGGTGGGGCAACTCATAATTTCATTGATGCATCCTTAGTATCTCGGAGGGGGTTACTCACAGAGGATTTTGAGGGGTTTACAGTGGTCGTAGAAGATTGGTATGCCATGAAATGTTTGGACATGATTCCAACCCTAGAGTTCAAGTCAAGAAACTACACCATGACAGATACATTCTATGTAGTTGACTTATCAGACACAGATGCAATATTGGGCATGAGAGATTGGGTTCAACTACCAGACTTTAACCATGAGTTTCAAGGACACCAATGGGTCAAGGGTAGTATTTATGGGTATGTATATAGGATCACCCCAAGAAGTATCAGCAAAGCGAAAGGAGAGGATCTTCTGTCATGGTGATTTAGCATATGCGATAGAGTGCCTGATTACCACCAGGAGGGATTCAAAGGGAAGAGAGGAGTAACATCCAAATATTAGGCAGCTTATGAGCTAATTTTTGGACCGGTACCACCAGGGAGGCCACCAAAAATAGGGTTTGAGCACACTATTGATCTAGAGGTGGGGTTACACCAGTGATCACCGCACCTTACAAGAACCCAAAAAGATTCAAGGACGAGATTGAGAAGGAAATCAAGGAATTGCTTGCGATGAGGCACATCAGGCCCAGCACGAGTCCTTTCTCTTCTTCAGTTGTATTAGTACTGAAGAAGGATGGAACACTAAGGATGTCCATAGATTACAGATCCCTTAATAAGAAGATGATCAAAAACATGTACCCCATTCCATGCATAGATGATTAGATGGATGATTTACATGGGGCACTCTTCTTCACCAAAATAAATCTACGATCAGGTTACCATCAGATCAGCATCAGAGAGCATGACAAGTGTTTGGTCATTCCTTTCAGGTTGACCAACGCACCAGCCACATTGCAGTCTTGCATGAATCACATATTTAGGGGACTATTGCAGAAGTACCTCTTGGTATTCTTCGACGACATCTTGATATACAGCGGGACGTGGACAGAACATTTGGCACACTTGGAGGAGGTCTTGGGAATTATGCAAGAACAATCACTATATGCCAAGGAATCCAAGTGTGAGTTTAGTATGAGAGAAATCCTATATTTGGGGAATATCATCAGCAAGAAGGGAGTACAGGTGCATCAGGAGAAGATCAAGACCATTTTGGATTGGCCAACACCCAAGAACCTTACAGATATGAAGGGATTCTTTGGGTTGTGCATTTATTACATGTGGTTTGTTAAGGGTTTTTCAAAGTTGGGAGTGCCACTCACCAATTTGAAAAAAAAGGATGCTTTCCAGTGGACCGATGAGTCACATCGCACCTTCGAGAGAATGAAGGAAGTGATGAGCACATTCCCTTTTCTATCCCTTCCAAAAATTTTACAGTCATTTGTTTTAGAGTGTGATGCATCATGGGTGGGGATTGGAGCAATTTTGATGCATGGGGGCACCCTATTTTTTTTTAGAGCAGGAAGCTTAGTGAGACGGAGAGGATCTATTCTATATACAACAAGGAAATGCTAGCTATCATGCATGCCTTAACCAAAATCAAATAGTACTTGGTAGGCAACAAATTTGTGGTAAAGACTGATCACAACAATCTAAAGTATTTCCTGGATCAAAAAGACCTTAGAGAGAGACAGTAGAAATGGTTTTCTAAGATCCAAGTCTTTGACTTTGACATCAAGTATGTTAAACAAAAAAGGATTGTCGTAGTGGATGCCTTATTCAAGAGGCCAGCAAGTTGTTCGATGATGGATATTTGCACAGACTGGAAGGCACACTTACTAGTAGAGTACTCCAAAAAAAGATTTTCCTGTGAGGTAATGGATGGGAAGATAGTGGATGACCGATATCGGGTATTGGATGATGTCATTTTATACAAGGACTAGATCTACTTAGTTCCAAAATCTACCTTGAAAGGAAAGATTCTGAAGGCTTGTCAGGATTCACCCACGGTCGGACATCAGGGGTTCTTCAAAACATATAGGCATATCAAAGAGAGATTATCATGGAAGGGTATCAAGGATGATGTGTTGAGACACATCTGGGAGTGCACGGATTTTCAGCAAAACAAGTCTGAGCATATACACCCAGCGGGGTTACTTCAACTTCTACCCATTCTGGAGAAAAAATGGGAGAGTATTTCCATGGATTTTATTACAGGACTTGCTTGAGTGAAGGGAAGGGATTGTATTCTTTTGGTGATTGATAGACTAACCAAGTTTTCACATTTCTTTGCCATACCCACATAATACAAGGCCATACAGGTAGCAGAGTTATTTTTGAGGGAGGTCTTCAGGCTGCACGGCCTACCCTGACAGATTGTCAGTGATAGGGACTGGCGCTTCATCAACACATTTTGGCAAGAGATATTCAGGTTAGTAGGCACATATTTATCCACGAGAACTAGCTACCACCCCCATACATATGGACAGATAGAGATCATCAACAAATGGGAGGAGGGGTACCTGAGGAACTATGTAGGGGGGCAGCAGTGCACATGGGTGAGATGGTTGCATATGGGTGAGTATTATTACAACACGATCTATCATATGTCCATATGTATGTCACCATTCATAGCTCTATACGGGTGCAATGCACCTTCCTTTATAGAGACTTCATTTGGATAGATTAGGGCCCCAGGGGTCAAGGATTGGATAGAGGAGAGTCAGAGGGTCCTACAGGAGGCAAAGGAGAATCTGCAAGAAGCACAGAACCAACAGAAAATATATGCAGATAGACAATGGATAGAATGCATCTTTGAGGTAGGGGATTTGTTTTTTCTATGATTACATCCATACAGACAGTCTTCACTGAAGAAGAATAGAGCAGAGAAGTTGAAACTCAGATTCTACTGGCTATATAGGGTCATCAGAAGACTAGGTGAAGTGGCCTACAAGCTATAGCTACCAGAAGGTAGAAATATACACAATGTGTTCCACATTTATTTCCTTAAAAAGGAAGTGGGGAAACATGTGACCATTTTCGAGGAGCTACCACCTTTGGATGAGGAGGGCCAGTTGGAGTTAGTACCAAAGGAGGTACTAGAGCACATAGAGTGTGGGTCAAGGAGTACGGTCATCCAAGAGTGCTTGTTTAGAAGGAGGGGACTTCTAATGGAGGATGCCACATGGGAAGGAGAGCAGATACTATAGCACACATGTTTGATATTGTTGGAGGACAAGCAATTTCGGGAAGGGAGGATTGTGATGTCCCTTTCCCTATGATGACCCAATAGAGAGTGTTTGAGTAGTATATCAGTTCTCGTAGACTATAGTCTAGCGGAAAGGGGAACAATTTCTCTAATTAATGTCATTTCATCAAATTCTAACCAAAAATGAAATTAAAAAGAGAAAAGTGCCTAACGGGGTAAAGTGAACATTTAATTAGATCATAAAAGGTGGTTAAAGTGACTTAAGTGAATAATTAATAATAACTTAAGGGAAAGTCGCTTATGCCATGCATGTCAATGGAGAATTAGATTTCAGAAGGATAAAAGGGGTGAGTTCAACCTAATTTGGCATTATTGATGATTTTGAGTTGAGGAAACAGGTTCCAGAGGAGGGAGGTGGAATTCCATTGTTTTGTGAGTTTCTGGAGGAAACCACCACCACAGGTTGATTTCGGTGTTGAGAGAAACACCCTAGTCATCTGAAGGATCACATAGGTTCTCCATTGGTAGTCAACGATAGTTTGCAGCTCCAGTCAGCCAGGGAGCACTTCAATAGTGTGAGGGCGTGAGGGTTGAGAGGCTCAGGGAGTTATCCAAACCCAACAATGGTAGATCCAGATATTTTCTTCCGACCCATTTGAGGAGGAGGCAGGGCACTTCTTTTAAGCAGTACTTGAGCCAGTCAGATGGACGAATCATCCAAGGTGCACTTCCCAGCCAAAAAGTGTGAAACACATGTGGAAGTAGAGTCGGAGCTCCAAAGAGATCACCGGACCAGATCTGGGAAATCCCTTCCAACCCAGTTCAGAGGAGGCCAAGGAAAATAGTTTGAGACAATTATCATCATTTCTGATGATGGAATCACTAGGGTGTATTAGCACAGCTGAGGAGGGGCACAACCCCCCAAGGGATCCCATACGGGGTTCCTACCGACCATCCAAGAGTAGATCTTTAGGCCGGTAGTCAGTGAGAGGTTGTTTGGGACCAGGGAGACCTAGTTGAGAAAGTTTTCAAGTTTATCAAAAGAGTTTATCCACCAAGGTGAATATTCCAATCTCCAGCAGTAATTGTCATGGGTGTTGTCAAGTGCATGCAGCAGTTCTTCATTCTCATCCACTGATCCATCTATCTTCATCATTTTGAGTATTTTGATATAGCATTTTGATTGTATTCCAGCTAAGATCCATCTAGTATTGATCTAGCTAAGAGATTCCAGTTATTTTCCTCGTATGCATTATTATGCTTTCAGTTATTTTTCTTACTAGAAATTGTTGAGTTGTTATGTGCTCAAAAACCATTGCATGATTGTTATAAACACATAAACACTACAAAAAATGCAAGCATAAAACATTTAAACGCATACAGAAAACCCCAGAGTATCAGATCTGCAGTCAGATCAACAATCCAGCAATAAATATCCAGATCCGAGGGATTTGGGATATTTCATATTGACCTACAAGCCTAATTTGGTGTTTGTGTAATCTTCGGCCTACAAGCCATATTATTTGGTGTCTAGGCCATCTTCTATTCCCAAATTTTTTTTTAATGATCCTACCTTGCTTTCTTCTTCAGATGATGACAGTGAAAATGAAAATCCACCTCTTCCTACTCACCTTCCTCTAGTTGGGTCCGTTGATCATAAACTTGCACTAGCACCACCGCTTCCTAGGTGGGTCCATACAACACGAGAAGTAGTTGGTGATATTTTCAGGGATGATATGTTAAGTTTTCACTAAGATATGGCTCATGTATTCTCTTTAAATTTTCTATTTAGTTTTACTTGAACCATAACTACTGCAGCAAACCAAGATCACAAGAAGAATAACCATGCACAATAACACAAGAGGTATCATGGGAAACCCTTCTCAACAAGGGAATAAAATTCAGCCAATCCTTTCCTATATTCTTCAAGAGAAAGACCTCCCAGACCATTACCAAACTTAGCACACAACAGGGTGTTGTAATTCTCATAATTTTAGACCACAACTTCTAAAATTATGAGATAACACAATGATAAGTGTGTTTCCTCAATGGGGATTCACCTTTATTTATATAAGACTTGTCACATCAAATAATGTGTCTATTGGAACAATAGGGCTGACCTCAATTACTCAAAATATAATTAATAATTACCATATTAATTATCTTTTAGATTAATTATCTATTACATTAAGGTGGAGCCAACCTGTACCCTTTACATTACAAATAGGGTTACATGTAAGTCTGACTCTTGAACAATATAGCAAGGGATCTCATAAACCCACTAGTTCTCATCCACTAGGGGCACATCCATAGATATTTCCATATCTCTATATCACTATGTCTCACAGGAGAACCACACTTACTAGTGCTCAGCGACTAGGATCACATTCACCTGTGCTCATCCACAAGCACGTCAAACTCAACAGATCTTCTTTTCCACTACATTACAAAGGAGAGTCATACGAAGTTCATCATATCAACTCTATGCTCAATTGAGGCTAATACATCGTCTTCATCTCTGTCTCATAACGATGCACCCAGCTCATGGGAATTCACACGTTCACGTTGTGCTCAGCCACAGGCACATCCAACTCAGCAGATCTCCTTTCTCACTATGTTACAACCGAGAATAATCTGGAGTTATTATCAGTTCTTTGTAAGGAGGAGTCCATCACTATGTTCTAGTTATGTCTCATATAGGAACCACACACCCATCTTGAGGGCTCTCTCTCAGGTCAACTTAATCAGTCTATGTCCTGGAGGATGTCTCATGTGGTTGTAATCATCAACACTCCCTCTCAGCTAGGGAGACATTCTCCATCAGTCAAATTCTCACACGGAAGTATTCGAACTTCATCCTAGATGTAATCATCAACACTCCCTCTCAGCTAGGGAGGTAATCTTCACCAAGCTAGTTTCTCATATAAGTACTTGAACTTCGTATTGGCAAGCGATTTGGTGAAGATATCTGCAATCTGCTCATGTGTAGGAAAATATTGCATGTGTACTCCTTTCCTCTGCAACATGTCTCTGATATAGTGATATTTTATCTCAATGTGTTTCAATATATCATGGAACACAGGGTTCTCAGAGAGCTTCACACAGCTCTAGTTATCACAAGTAATAATAGGATCCATCTCATGATCAAATAAATTTGTCATAAGCCACACTGCTTCGCAGACTTCCATACTCAATGCTATATACTCTACTTCTACAGTACTCAAGGCCACAGAGCCTTGTTTCCTACTGCACCAGGAAACAATGGTAAACTCCAAGGTAAGATAAAAACCATATGTGTTCTTCCAGTCCACTGTACTCTTTTTTCAAATTGTATTAGCATATCCCTACAAACTCAAGTTCACACTAGAGGCATATCTCAGGCCATATCCAGTGTGCCTGGTATATATATCTCAATATATGCTTTATTGTTATCCAGTGAGTCTGTCTCGACTGACTCATGATTGACTAAGCACATTCCCTACATAGTATATATCAGGTCTAGTGTTAACCAGATACATCAATGATCCAATCAGCTATCAGTACACATGTGGACCAATCTCGTATGAATCATAACCATTTATTTTTCGTCAAATATACCACCATCAATGTAGACATGGATTTCCATTCTGTCATAATGAACTTATTTAATATCTCCATTGTATATTTTCCTTGACTTACGAAAGTCTCATTGGTCCTTTGTCATACTTCTTGTCCCAAGAAGTAGTGGATCATACTGAGATTCTTCATCTCGAAATCAAAATTCAAAGCTTGCTTGTAATAACACGGGTTCTTGAATAAGTCATCAAAATCAGGTTCTCGTCACAAATTATGTAATAGTATAGGTTTGGATCAACAACACTCTTGTTGAAACCCAAACTTCATCAAGAATCCATATGTCTAATGTAGTTTCCAACTCATGGATGGTAGTACAGATGAGAGTGTATTGGGCTACTGGATCAATATATCTCATCATAGTTCACTCCCTTTGCTTGTGAGAATCCTATGACTACAAGTATCATTTTATTTCTTGATACTTCCATTAGATGCATGTATTTCTGCCTCTTGAAGAGTTTGTCAATCCTAGACAGGCCTTTTATGGCCTACTGTACAGTCCTTGGGAATATCAACTGGATCAACTGTATCAATGGTTGTCTCCCTCTGAATTGTTGAGGGGGAGAAGGTATTTGTCGTTTCCTTCTTCTCAAATAGTTTTGACTCCCTCTGAGTCTTGAAGGTAAACATCTTCCTTTGTTGTTAACCTGTCTAGAACAAGGAAACAAATGAAAGGAAAAAAGATAAGAATATCTCCTAGAAGAGACTTATGAGTACATCTCTAGAATCAAAACAATTTAAGGATTGTTGTCACAGCTACAACACCTACTTGTAATGTAGCATGATAATTAAAACAATCAAACTTGGATTCTTCACTTCTAGTGTGTTGTTCTTTTGGATGCACTGAGACTTCTCTGGGGCCATGATTGCACCAAGGGTTCCTTCCTCTTGCAAGTACCCTTATGTAAATGATGTAAATAATATATATATATATATATATATATATATATATATATATATATATATACAAGTGCATACCTGAGAGTGTACACCAATGGAGGTTCTTCTTGTTTGTTAATGTCATGATGATCAATGACATTCCTTGCTTGTTTGCTTTGTAGCCACCTATACCACACAAGTTTCTGACGAAATCTGCATCAATATTTATTGTTGTATATAATATAAGAGTATCACATATTAGTAATTATGCCCTTCTGTTGGTGGTCTAACTTTCCTATGATTGTTTTATTTTATCAAGGTCATGTCCATTGTTGACTTTCAACAAAATTCCAAACACATTGTAGTAGATATCCTTGTAGCTTATGTTGCTACTCAACATTGTTAAATCTTGACTTTAGATCTGTATTTTTGTTAATTTTTGAGATATTATTAGGTTTCTTTTCAATTTACTAGATAACCATAGCATAGATAGGATCATTGAGAGAAACATAATCACAAGATACACAGCATTTATCCTGGGAAACCCTCATAAGGAAGAAAAACCAACAAAAACTTTCTTAATATAGATAGCCAATACAATGCCAAGACAATAAACCAAACACTAGATAATATCCTCTACTAAGAAATGCGCCTCTCTCTCTTCCTTCTTCCAACAACTGGCAACTGGCAACTGCAGCTTCCTTCAAACTTGCACACTAGATGAGTGAGTTGAGTGAGTGAACAAATGAGGTGTTGGCTTCCTTTATTTATACAAACTAGCAGGTGTTGAAAAGGTGTCTCTTTCTTGGGCAGGGCTGACTTGTCTTCTGAGTGGTTAAAACCACTTTAAATTGCCTGAGGGCCGACTTGTCAATTTTCATAATATGTTTAGGGTTTAACCAATCCGTAAAAGGGGATTTGGTCAATTACAATGCCCTACATGATCAATTCACAAAAGGGGATCGATCTAATGAATAATAAATCAATAATAAATAGAATACTCTTTGCAGTTACAATATTTCAACACTCCCACTTAACAAGAAGGGTATTCTACAATATCATCAGGAGAGAGAGAGAGAGAGTGTGTAGCAACATCAACAACATCTGGAACACTGACTGGAATATCTATAAATCATCGAAAGTTTTTCTCATCATCAATATCATCATTCAGAGCAGGAAGCTGGAATCGCATCATCATCATTTGCATCAACATGGATTAGTATAACACGAATGCATCATCATCAATAATAGTACAAGGATGATACAACATCAACAACAACAATATCACAGCACAAAGGCTGGAGCATCGTCAACAACAACAGCATCACAGCATGAAGGTTGGATCATCATCAACAACAACAACATCACAACACGAAGACTGGAGCATCACAACATAATCACTAGGCTGGAAATCTTCAGCACGAAGATGGCATCTCATCCACATCAGCACAAGGCTGGAAATATTCAGCATGAGGCTGGCATCACAACAACATCAGCACAAGGCTCGCATCACAACAACATCAGCACAAAGATGGAAATCATTAGCACGAGGTTGGAATCACAATAACATCCGAACGAAGCTGGAAATATTCGGCACAAGGCTGGCATCAACAACATTTTGTGGTACTTTGACAGATCCAAAGGATCTGCCTAGGAATCAAAAAGATTCCTTAGGATATGAAATCCTAATGGAGCTACCACGTGGTACTCTGACAGACCCAAAGGATCTGCCCAGGAATCATAAGATTCCCTAGGATATAAAATCCTAACGGAGCTACCACTATTGATCAGGATACCATAGTATCATTTGCACCACTCCCCCTTTCAAGGGTGTTCCTTTCAAACTATACCAATCTTGTCTCAAAAGTGCTCAAACTTTACACGAGACAGGGGCTTGGTCAACACATCTGCAACCTATTCATCTATGCCAACACGTTGGAGTTTTATAGCTTCTCTCTGCATCATATCACGAGTGAAGTGATACTGGATCTCTATGAGCTTTGATTCATCATGGAACACATGGTTCTCCATCATCTTTATACAAATTGGTTATCACATAGAATCGTGGTGGCTTCCATCTCCAAATCAAATATATCTTTCAACAACATCCGAAGACATATGGCTTCACAACTGGCAGAACATGTAGCAATGTATTCTGCTTCTGACATGCTGAGATAAATACTTGATTTCTTCCTACTCTGCCATGAATTCATGGCTGACCTCAGACTAAAACAACCTCCTGAAGTGATCTTTCTATTAGAAACACTTCCATCTCAATCTGAATCGGTGTAACCACTCAGACTGAAGTCATGATCTCTAGTATAACTGAGACTAGAATCCAACATACCCTTAAGGTATCTCCTCACATGTTTTATGTTAAAATAATGTAACTGCAAAGTGTATTCTTATTATTATTTGATATATTATTCATTGGATCAATCCCCATTATGAATTGATCATGTCGATTATTATAAAGGACCAAATCCCCTTTTGCAGATTGGTCAAAAGATAATTGTAATAGGAATAATAAGAAGTCGACCCCAGAAAATATTAAAGGGGCGTTGAATTTTAATAAAGGTGGTTATAACCACCCAGTTGTAGAAGTCGGCCCTGTCAGTGAAGAGACACTTCACAGGTGTCAGTCTAATATAAATAAGGATGTTGGTGCCTCACTTAGACACAACTCACTTGCTCATTTTGAGAGACAAGTTTCGGAATTGCAGAAGAAGGATATAGAGTGGCGCATCTTTTGGAGAGGAACTTTTGTTTTAGTTTGAGTTATCTCTTGGTATTGTATTGGCTATCTATAATAAGGAAGTTTTGTTGGGTTTTCTTCCCCTAGAGGGTTTCCCAGGATAAATGATGTGTCTCTTGTGATTGTTTATTTCTCAATGATCTTGTATTATGTTATTGTTATCTATTGAAATGAAAAGAACTATAATAATGGCTTAAACATTAACATGGTATCAGAGCCAAGATGAAGAGAGCATATTTCACAAGAGAAAAGTGAAAAATGTCACTGTTTTCGTACATGAAAATTAGGGCTTTTTGTTGGAAAGGTATTTTCAGCCCTAAAACCACCTAGAAAAGTGTGCCATCCCCCAAGGATCATTTTGGCACCTTCAGCACACCTTTTCAATGGCTAGATCTCCCGGAAAGTGAAACCCTATTTTTGACAAAATACCAAAAAACCAGAGTACCAAAAGTACCAGAAGCACTAGTCCAAAAATTCAAAGATCAAGTTTGAGGGGGTAAAAGTTGGATTTTCAAAAATCTAACTGAACCAGCGAACTCGCCTCAGCTCAACGCATCTATCCCCTAGATCATAATTTCAAAATTTAAAGTTTGAAAAAATAGGGTTTCCTCATAAAACCCTAAGTTGCAGTTGCAGTACTAGTTGCAGTTGCAGTTGTACTACCAGTTGCAGTCACCCTTGAAGTTTTTAAAGAGTTGGTAATGATTACAGTTGCTGCCAAATGGTGCCACCACCTGCAAATGCTATCATAGGTATGTACTCACATATGTTTAAATGGTTAAACTTTAAAGAGTATTTGCAGGAGAAGGGATCTCTTGCCATAGATCCAGAAGGATCTCAAGATCCAACACATTCAAAGGAATGATGCAACCCAGGTGTGATTATTTTGATATGCATTTATTTGTCATCACATTATCTTAATCAGTGTTGCATGTTGAAGCTATGATCAAATTATTATAAGGATTAAAAGTTGATCATAGAGCTTATCCTCTAACCTAACCTTCTGTCAAGATAGTGTATTGTCTTAGTATAGAAGACAGGTTGAAGAAAGCACTCCTCACTTGAGTGAAGGAGACCTGGAAGAAAAGCAAGCACTCATTCTTGAGGACAAGGCTCCAGGTTTTATTAATCAAGATTAATAAGATTCAAAGGTACACATGACAAGTTGATGACTATAGTTGAGATAGTAGTCGTCGTAAATTATTATACTTGATAGCATGTGGGCATATAGAGGTAAATGCTTTGCCTGATACAACTAACACCTCCTCTAGGAGAAACTTTGTGTGTTAGTTCCAGGTTGCCATGGAAGAATGCTTGGTCACAACACTATGAGAGTGTTGAACTCATTTCGTATTGTATTCCTTACCTTTAATATTTGCTTCAGATAAATTATAAGTGATAGCTCTAAAGGAGCTATTGTGATGATTTTTTGTACTATTGCTTCATATTATCAGAAGGATATTATTCTTGCTTTCTATTTTGTTGACCTTGCTCCAGGTCACATGTAATAACCTTGAGGAAGATATAGTGAAGGTTGCAGAAGGCAACATTCTAAAGGAGAGACCATAAATAAAGAAATCATCATTGGAAAAGAAGAAGGTGGCTTGCATAAGCTAAAGGGTCACTCGGAAATTTCCATGACCCACGCCATTAAAGAATCCATGTGAACTTTGGCATAGAAGATTAGCTCACATCAACTACAAGGCACTACCATACATATGCAAAGGAGTCACAGGTTTACCAGAACTCAAAGGTGACCATGAAGGTGTATGCAATGGATGTGCACAAGGGAAGAACATCAAGAACCCATTTCTGAAGAAAGACAGCAAGGCAGAAGGAGTCCTAGAGCTCATTCATTCAAATGTGTGTGGTCCAATGCCATCGTCCTCCATTAGTGGGAATTCAAAGCCTTGATAGAGAATCTTTCTGAGAGAAATATCACGATACTCAGGTTAGATAATGGAGGAGAATACACCTCAAAAGAGTTCGTGAACTTCTGCAAAGATGTTGGGATCAAGAGGGAAATCACTACTCCCTATAATCCCCAAAAAAACGGTGTAGTTGAACGAAAGAACAGACCAATAATGGAAGTTGTGAAGACTATGATCCATGATCAAGATCTTCCTATGTGCTTATGGACAGAAGCAACAATGGCAGTTGTATATGTGCAGAACCGATTATCCCATAGTGCACTTGGGCTCAAGACCCCGGAAGAGATTTACACCGGAAAGAAGCCAGAGGTAAGCCCTCAAAATATTTGGCTGCCCAGTATTTATTCATATGCCGAAAGAGAAGAGAAACAAGCTGGAACCTTCAGGAAAGAAGGGAATATTTGTGGGATACTGTGAGGTTTCTAAGGCCTTCAGAATCTATATACCAGGTCATCGTCACATTGAGATCAGCAGGGATGTGACTTTTGATGAAGATGCCAGCTTGAAGAAGTATATGAAGAGGAACTCGTAATCCCCAAGACTGCAGAACCAGTGAGGGAGGTTCCCAGAGCTGTTGAACCAATGAGGGAAGTCGTAACTTCCCCTGATGAGGAATCACTAGAAGATCATGACCTAATAGAAGTTCAAGAACCTCCTCAGATGAGGATCCTCCATAAAAGGAAGTCAGCTTGGGATAGAGAGCTTATTCAAGATGGAGAGCACGAGACAGGTGAAAAGACCAAAGCCATTCTCCAGTTATACGGATTTGATGTGCGATCTTCTAGAGGAGGAGCCTACCTGCTTGAAGAAGCCATTCAGAGGAAAGAATGGGCAGATGCCATGACAGAGGAATACCAATCCACAATGAAGAACGAAGTATGGGTAATAGTTCCCAGACCGAAGAGTAAAGATGTGGTATCCTTCAAATGGTTCTTCAAAATAAAACATGCTGCTGATGGAAGTATTGAGAAGTATAAAGCAAGATTTGTCGCTCGTGGCTTTTCCCAGAAGGAAGGCATTGACTATGAAGAAACATTTGCTCATGTGGCCAGATACACTTCAATCAGAACCATTATAGCTCTTGCAGCTAAGATGAAGTGGAAGTTGCACCAGATGGATGTAAAGACAACTTTCCTAAACGGTGTCATCGAAGAGGAAGTGTATATAGAGCAACCTCAAGGATTTGAGGTTGAAGACAAGAAGTCTCATGTCTGCAGATTGAAGAAAGCCTTAT
>JZKD02S1736067.1:83282-98096 GCA_000966675.3 Picea glauca | reverse complement strand
CCTGGGCATTTAAAACAACAAACTCAATCTCATCTGAAAGCGAAAACGTGGGTATTTTAAACAACAAACTCAGACTCATTTGAAAGCAAAAACGTGGGCATTTTAAACGACAAATCTCTGTCTCATTTGAAAGAAAAAACATGGGCATTTTAAATGACAATCTCTATCTCATTTGAAAGCAAAAACCTGGGCATTTAAAACAACAAACTCAGTCTCATCTGAAAGAAAAAACGTGGGCATTTTAAACAGCAAACTCAAAATCATTTGAAAGCAAAAACGTGGGCATTTTAAACGGCAAATCTCTGTCTCATTTGAAAGAAAAAACATGGGAATTTTAAATGACAATATCTGTCTCATTTGAAAGCAAAAACCTGGGCATTTAAAACAGCAAACTCAGTCTCATCTGAAAGAAAAAACGTGGGCATTTTAAACAGCAAACTCAGACTCATTTGAAAGCAAAAACGTGGGCATTTAAAATGAAAATCTCTGGCAACATTTAAAAGAAAAAACATTTTTCTATTTCCAGGATACCAATACCAAATGCACACATGAATCAATTCGTTTTTCCATTGCCCGAATACCAATACAAAATGCAGACATGAGTCAATTTGTTTTTCCATTGCCAGAATACAAATAAAAAATACAGACATGAATCAATTCGTTTTTCCATTGCCAGAATACCAATACAAAATGCAGACATGAATCAATTCATTTTTCCATTGCCAGAATACAAATACAAAATCATTGCCAGAATACCAATACAAAATGCAGACATGAATCAATTCGTTTTTCCATTACCAGAATACAAATACAAAATGTAGACATGAATCAATTCGTTTTTCCGTTGTCAGAATACCAATACAAATTGCATACATGAATCAATTCATTTTTCCATTGCCAAAATACAAATACAAAATGCAGACATGAATCAATTCGTTTTTCCATTGCCAAAATACCAATACAATTGCAAACAACAGTAATAGAACCGAAAGGATCCAATCATCCAAGGTCAACAACGGAGGTAGACGACTGATAGGTTCATCCTTTGCTCATCATCCTCACATAGAAAAGCAGGGTGTTGAGATCCATAGGTCTATTAACGCCGAAGCGATGATTGTAGATCAAACTCTTGGCCGACTGCTCAGGCGAGGACTAATGAGCTAGGTATGAAAGGCAAAACAACCACAATGGTCACAATCAACACCCCAGGGCGGTCAAGACATGCAGGAAAATGAAGGCCATGGGAGTCAATCAATCATCAAGCTAGGCTATGAAAAATTTCAGACATCCATCTAGATCATTACTTTACTTACATCAATAAACATGCAGATCCAAAGCACAAATCCTACAACAATCTACCATACAAAAATGAAGAAAGCGTATCGTTGCTTGATCACCCGCTCTGAGTTGACATCCTGCACACTCCGGGCAACTCCCGCTTGCTAACCGACGAGACTTCACTGGTACCTCCCAGCCAATGCTAGGGGTACTCTTCTTCCCCCTTAGCCCCTCGAGCCGCAAAGGGGCCACACATGCTATCCATAGATTCAGCTAGCTCCTAGCTCAACTCGCAAGGCCGAGCTACCACTCCTCACCAAGTTGGGTGTCCCAACTTCCACAAGCTAAGTCAGTCAAGTAGATATTTTTGCAGCGTAACGTTACGCAAACAGAAGAGATCCATCATCCATCTCCTCCCTTTATTATATAGAGTTTCGTAGTCCCTTACTTTCCTAAAATCTCATTTAATTAATGTTTTTAAAATTTAATTCCTAAAAATTCCTCCCCATACAAGTGTCACCCATCCCCTTCATTCCTCCATAAATTAATTTCTTTAATTAATTAATTATCTTTATTTCCCTCACCCACCTAGAGTCACTCCTAGAATCGCTCCTAGGTGTCCCCAAATTCTCTTACAGGTTTTAATGACTTTCCCCATTATCAATTTGCTAGTTCATTTTTAAACTAGAAAGTTCTTAATGGTAGATACCTTACTAAGTTTGAATTTCTGTTTTTTCCCTTGGGTTTCCCTTTTCTTCTTATGTTTCCCTCTTTTCCTAGTTTCCTAAATTTTTTTAGATTTTCCTCTTTCCCCTTTTCATTTAGGACTCAAATTGGCAGGTGTAGAAATTAACCCCCTTTTTCCTTTTTCCCTTTTCCCTTTTTTGTTAATAATTTTAAATTATCATAAATAATAAAACAATTATTTCCCTTTTTTTTAAAAATTTTACCCTAACAGATTTTTATGAATCATTTAAATTGCTTACCTCATTATTACAAGATTTAACGAAGAGTATAATTATTATTTATGTTGTTTTTATTATTATTATTATTATTTTAAAATAGATAG
Organism: Picea glauca; assembly: GCA_000966675.3. Classification (NCBI taxonomy): domain Eukaryota; kingdom Viridiplantae; phylum Streptophyta; class Pinopsida; order Pinales; family Pinaceae; genus Picea; species Picea glauca. The sequence continues at coordinate 95,749 of JZKD02S1736067.1, read as the reverse complement.
ATAAAATTTTACCACTAGCATAATTTAGACTTAGACCTTAAATTTTCATACTGAGCGACATTTTATTAGGGAAATTTATTTTTAAAATTTTTTAACACGTTACTCATCCTAAGGCCATCTAGGTTCATTTATTTATCTTCAACAACGCGATGTGCCCTTCAGGACGCACTAGGCGCTCCATGGGTGTCACTCACCTTAATTTGTTTCCCTTGCGCGACGTGCCCTTCAGGACGCACTACGTGTTCCAAGGGTGCCACTCGCCTCTTTCCATTTTTCTTGTGCAACATGCCCTTCAGGATGCACCATGTGCTCCAAGGGTTCCACTCGCCTCTTGACTGACTTGGTAGACATAAAAAACCCATGGAGACAATACTCCGCTAGGTGAATTTGTGGGAGACTAAGGACCTCTAAGGAATAATGCCCCCCCCTTATTGTGCGCCCCTTAGAATCATCGTGAGCGACTGTCGCAGCCTTCCCTCATAGCATCGTGGGTCCTCTCAAACTAGGTAAATGTTAACCTACAATTCGAGCCATGGCGGGAGTGCTAGTAGGCTATGGCAGGGTTGTTGTCCACACCTCTCCCTCAACATCTCTGGTAATCGCGCGTGACCCCTTTAATCCACATGTGAGTCTGGTTGGCAAGATATCGTCAGCCTACATCATCAACAAATCATGTCAGAATATATCCATATCATATCATCTAATCAAATGCACTAATATCACAATCAAACAATCAAACCCAAATGGTACACTCCCTGACTCGATCCAGAGTCCAAGGGGTTCCATCGTTGCCTCTGCATATTCGAGGTCCAAAATCCTGCACACTCAGTAAAACCGAGTCAATAACACATGTCTATGTCAATGTAGTAAAACAGCATGTCATCAACTCATAACACCTCATAATAAAAATCAAATGTTTTAATAGCATAATAATCTGGATCACTTGCGAGCAAGTGTCCTCAAAGAATAAGTTCGCTCAAAGCGCTAGAGTGGGATGTTACATACACCCCTCTTGGTCTAAACTTCATCCTGAAGTTTCAAAGTATACGTGTTGAAATAATGTGTATCACAGTATCATAATTCTATCTATCAAACAAAAATGGAAACTGTTGACGCATATCATATGTGCCTTCCCAGGTCGCCAAGTGCAGACTATAGTTGTCCCCCTGGACCTTGATCTGATCTACTGTTCGATGTCGTAGTTGTCGAATGCGATGATCCAAGAGGCATGGATCGGCTCAGCCATGAGCGCCCCCTCGTCTGATACCTGCAAGGAACTCATGTCAATAACATGTGTAGGATCACTAATATAATGTCTCAAAATAGATACATGAAAAACATTGTGCATACGCCTCAAAGAAACAGGCAAGGCTAGTCAATAGGCCATGGGCCCCTTTCTCTCCACAATCTCGAAAGGCCCCATGAACCTAGAAGAGATTTTAGCTCCCTTTTCAAACTTGATCAAACTCTTATGTGGTTTAACCCACAAGAAGACTTGATCGTCGACCTCATAACTACGGTCGACACGGTGCGCATCGGCATAACTCTTCTGTCAATCATGTGCTTCTTTAATCCTTTGTCTTATTGTTTGCATTTTCTCTTCCATTTCTTGGATTGCTTCTAGTCCCACCAGGACCCTATCCTCAAGCCGATCCCAACTCAAAGGCATCCGACATGGTCGCCTGTAAAGAAACTCAAAAGGCATCATCTTAATGTTTCTTTGGTAACTGTTATTGTAAGAGATCTCCACCAGTGGCAAAAAATATTCCCAATGCTTTTGATGGTCCATCACGTACATGGGCAACATGTCCTCCAAGGTTTGGTTCATTCATTCAGTCTACCCATCAATATTTGGGTGATACGTCGTACTGAAGTTAAGTTGGGTTCCCAAGGCCTCTTGGAAACTCGTCCAAAATCGTTCAGTGAACATCGATCCTAGATTGGATATAATCCTCTTAGGCATGCCATGTAGCCTCACAATCTCATTGATGAAAAATCTAGCTATGTCAGGTGCCTTATACATTGTATGCACAGGAATATAGTGATCACTCTTCGTTAGAGTGTCTACTACTACGAAAATTGAGTCATGTATCCTTCCCACCAAGGACAATCCAACAATAAAATCCATCGAAATAACCTCCCATTTCGATTCTGAAATAGCGTGTGGTTGTATTAATCCTACTGGGTGTCTATGTTAAGCCTTTACCTATTAACATTCTAGACATCTGGCTACATAGTTGATTATGTTTTCCTTCATTCCCTTCCAAAAGAATAAGGGTTTAAGGTCTGCCCTCATCTTTGTGACTCCTGGGTGAGCCATGTAAACTGCTCTATGAGACTCACTCAATATCAACATCCTCAACTCGTCATTCGGCGGTATGTAAATCCGATTTTTAAACCTCAATAACCCATCGTTATCAAACGAAAATCCTTCAAATCTTGGTACCATCATTGTGTTTTTCCCGATAAAACCCTCGACCTCTTTGTACCAGTCATCACCACATTGTAAAGTTAGAATATTTTCACGTAAATTCATCTGAAGAGGCAACACCGAAAATATGCGTGGTCTTTGACTCAATGCATTTGCCACTCGGTTCACTGCCCCTTTTATGTAAGTAATCTCAAAGTCGTACTCGCTAGGCAATTCTGACCAATGTCGTTGTCGCGTGTCTAGGTCACTTGCATACAGATGTGTGGTAGTCCACAGTGGTCCATCTTTAGTTCAAATTTTCGTCCAACAAGGTATTGTCTCCAAAAATTCAAGGCATGTTCAATGGCTAACAACTCCAAATCGTGCGTCGCATAGTTGGCCTCATGCCTTCTCATTTTCCTCGACATGCAGGCGATCACTCATCCGTCTTACATCAAGACTCCACCTAATCCTTCCTTGGATGCGTCAGTGCATACCAAGAAGTGCGCATCCATGTCAGGGACCTTTAGTATCGGTGTTGTTTTTAACAACTCCTTGATCCTCCAATATGCTTCCGCACATTTTTGGTCCAGACAAACTTCTTGTTTTTCTTCTGCAATTTCGTGATCGGATTTGCTATCTCTGAAAATCCCTTAACAAACTGTCAATAGTATCCTACTAAACCCATGAAGCTACGCACTTCTGGGACATTCGTCGACGTAGGACATTCCATAATAGCCTCAACCTTAGTTGGATCCACGGTGATACCTTTGTCGAAGATGACATGCCCTAAGTAGTGAATCTTTGAATGATAAAATGAGCATTTGGACAACTTCCCATACAATTTGTGCTCTTGCAAACACTGTAGTACCAAGAGTAAGTGCTCATCATGATCCTCTGTCATCCAAGAGTGAATCAAAATATTGTTAATGAATACTTGGACGAACTTGTCCAAGTAATCGCAGAACACCCCATTCATCAAACTTATAAATACCCCTGGGGCATTTTTCAGTCCAAACGGTAAAACAATAAACTCATAATTTCCAAACCTCGTCTTAAAGGCGGTCTTAGGGACATCATCCTCCTTGATCCGTAACTAGTGATACCTTGATCGCAAAACGATCTTTGAGAACACCGTCTCACCCTTCATTTGATCGAACAGATCATCAATCCTCGGCAACGAATATTGATTCTTGATCGTGGCCTTGTTCAATTGATGGTAGTCAATGCATAGCCTCCACAACCCATCCTTCTTTCATATGAAAATAACAGACACACCCCACAACGACACACTTTGACATATCAGTCCCAGGTCCAGCAATTCCTTTAGCTTCATTCTCAACTCTTGTAACTCTAGAGTTGACATCTGATAAGGCGTTTTAGCTATCGGTTCAGTCCCCAGTTTTATATCAATAGTAAACTCCAATTCCCTCTCCGACAACATCCCAGGTAACTCCCCCAGAAAGACATCTACAAACTCTATCGCCACCGAAAGGTGTTCTAGACCTTTCACTACTCCCTTCTCATTTAACGCAAGGATCTCATAAATCTTACACCCCTTGTGCATGCTCTTCCGTAGCTGCAAGGAAGAGATGAACCTCAGGGAAAATCCCTGGCTCTGACCTATAATCACTCGTCTTTCTCCCTCATCATCGACCCAACTCAACCGTTTCGTCTTACAGTTGAGTATTGCCTCATGCGATTCCAACCAGTCCATACCAATCATGACGTCATAAGATCCTAAGATCATGATGTACTGGTTGGACCTGGTGACAAAATCTCACAGGTTAAGGGTACAACCTCTAACCTTTCCTCTAACCTTCTATTTGGCTCTTGAATCCATATCTACGAAGATAAAATCATCCTGTTCGACGACCTTCACCTTAATCCTTTTTAGCGTTGCACCCAAAATGAAACTCTCGGTAGCACCAGAATCTATCAAAATACTAAGGGTCTGGTCAGCGACGGTACCTGACATCTCGAGCACAGTCGACTGGTGCTCTTCCTGGCGGTTATTCACCGCTGCATAAATTTGATGGGCCTTGCCCATATCTCCCATGGTAGTGGGTCCATCTGATCTAGATTCTCTAGTCCTCTCCACCGGGCAATCGCACTGGTAGTGTGGCTCCCAACACGTCCAACACCCCTTCTTCGGTCCAGTACTCTTGGTACCCAAAGTAGAATATGAATTCTAACAATAAGGCCAAAATCAAACTTCTTGACCTTAAGTTTCTGGGTAACTTGGTGCGGAGCATATCGAAGCAGCTCCAAAACGAGCCTCGTACTCGGGCACTGTGCGACTACCTCATCGCAAGGCGTCGAACTCGTTGAGTTGATTCTCAACGAATTCCTTAGAAGCATACCTCTCCTGGAACCATCCCTCAAACAATTCCCATGACACGTCGCCGACGACCATGTTCAAAAGGGGCAGGAGTGTGTTCCGCCATAAAAGAGTGGCCCCCTTCATTCGAAAGACCACCATGTGGACCTTTATGTTGGAGGTCGTAAATGCGAAGTGTCAAGCACATGCCTTGCTCTACAACTATGATTCAACGACACCACCGTCCGTGACACTCGTGGACGCTAGAACTCATCTCTCTCGAGATCTTGGAGGATACTAATGGTACTAGCTATTGCGCATTGTGGACCCTCAGGAGCACCCTCTAAATGTGATATCCATGAGGACACGTTAAGGTTTTTACTTAATGCAAGGGTTAATACTCACATGTTTACTATAGTGGAAAACCTGGCGATCCACAGTCGCAGGGTTGAACCCGCTCTGATACCATATGTAAGGAACCCTCTTCGTTATGACTAAAAGCAAACAACAGTGGATTTTTTTTTTGTGTGTGTGTTTGGAAGAAAGGCGATGAAAACGACAGTTAACCACACCATTGATGACGAACACAAGCACGCATTCTAGGCAAACGAGCAACTATGAATCCACTCACTAACACAAGGGAAACTGGGAGAATCAAGCGTAGAACAACAAGGAGGAACGACTACCCGCTCGACACAACACGACCACGCCTACAAGCTAAGGGACAACATCCCCATCCCAACGCAACATCCTAACAACAAGGACTAGAACCTCTAGGCACACGAACCCAATGCCTGAAGGCATTCAAACCATGCACCATAAATCAACTGGCAATGCTTGACAACACTCACATAGAACGCATTGACTCCGACCAAGTTCTCGCTCACCGCTATCCCATAGGACGCGCCATGATCCTATCATCAGGAATCATGTCGTTCCTAGGTGATAGATGCATCAATAACCTTGGTGCAAGATAAGCTATCAGGACCGAGGAATCTAGACAAACTGATGCACTAGGAATCGAATACCGATAAGAAAAACCACACCCATACCCCCACGATAGGTTGACGAAATTCCAGAGGAAGAAGACAAGGGATGATGCAAGCCAATACACGACATCATCCCTGACCCAACCAATCACCCAGTCTAAACCAGTCAATGAGTAGAATCTATTTTAACATGGGTTCCATTCTAAACGGGGCACGTCAAAGTTACAATTAGTCAATAATGCACCCGCTAATTTAACGTTAATACAATCAATCTTGCAAGTCTAAGTAAGCAATATTTAAACTATAATTATAAATACCATCTAACCTCCATTATAATCAATTTAGCAAGTCTAAAATTGCCAATCTAGTCTTTACTCACCAACCTAATTTTAATCATTAACACAACCTAATTGGGCAATTCTACATTAATCCAAAATCTCCATCCTACTATCCATTAACTTGAATAACAATATTAACAATCTTAATGTAGGATGCTACTATTATAATACCTATGAACAATTTAATCTCAACATGTAGTCTAGTTATACTAACCGAACCAATAATACTAGCTGTCTATTATCATTGAGAAGGAAACTGCTAACTACTAACATTATTGTTGCAATATAAGAAGGCAATTAACATGGCAATTACCTAATGATTAAATTAGCAATAACAAGGCAATTTACATGACCATTATCATAACAAGTAATAAATCAATAACAAGGCGATTAACATGTTGATTAACATAACAATTAATATAATAGTAACAAGGCAATTATACGACTGTTAACATAACAATTAATAGCTCAATAACAAGGCGATTTCATACTATTTAACCATTTAACTCGCTGCGGCAATTAATCAAAAGAAGGAATCTGTTGATCATTAACCCATGGTAGCAATTAACATGGCCAATAATATAGTTTTATCATTGTCATTAAGATGGTAATTAATAGTAAAATGCAGGCAACATTTAAGGCAAAATGGTATCCAATCCAGCAACCGTAGTCAACCATTTAAAGGGGCAAAATGTGGTCACACCAGCAACAAAACGCAATCCTAGTTAATGGTGAAACATTGTGCCATACCTCAGCAAGCACAGACTACCAATTAATGGAAAATCGTGGGCATTTAATAGCAAATCAGTCCATCATTTGAAAGCAAAAACGTGGGCATTTTAAAATGGCAAATCTCTGTCTCATTTGAAAGCAAAAACGTGGGCATTTTAAATGACAATCTCTGTCTTATTTGAAAGCAAAAACCTGGGCATTTAAAACAACAAACACAGTCTCATCTAAAAGAAAAAACATGGGCATTTTAAACAGCAAACTCAAACTCATTTGAAAGCAAAAACGTGGGCATTTAAAACGACAATCTCTGGCAACATTTAAAAGAAAAAATGTTTTTCTATTTCCAAGATACCAATACCAAATGCAGACATGAATCAATTCGTTTTTCCATTGCCAGAATACCAATACAAAATGCAGACATGAATCAATTCGTTTTTCCATTGCTAGAATACAAATACAAAATGAAAACATTAATCAATTCGTTTTTCCATTGCCAGAATACCAATACAAAATGCAGACATGAATCGATTCATTTTTCCATTGCCAGAATACAAATACAAAATGCAGACATGAATCAATTCATTTTTCCATTGCCAGAATACCAATACAAATTACAGACATGAATTAATTCGTTTTTCCATTGCAAGAATACAAATACAAAATGCAGACATGAATCAATTCGTTTTTCCATTGCCAGAATACCAATACAAATTGCAAACATGAATCAATTCATTTTTCCATTGCCAGAATACAAATACAAAATGCAGACATGAATCAATTCGTTTTTCCATTGACAAAATACCAATACAATTGCAGACAACAGTAAGAGAACCAAAAGGATCCAATCATCAAAGGACAACAACGTAGGTAGACGACTAATAGGTTCGTCATTTTCTCATCATCCTCGCACAGAAAAGCAAGTCGTTGAGATCCATAGGCTTGTTAATGCCGAAGCGACGATCGTAGATCAGGCTCCTGGACGACTGCTCAGGCGAGGACTAATGAGCTAGGGACGAAAGACAAAACAACCACAATGGTCACAATCAACACCCCAGGGCGGTCAAGACATGTGGGAAAATGAAGGCCATGGGATTCAATCAATCATTGAGCTAGGCTATGAAAAATTCCAGTCATCCATCTAGACAATTAGTTTACTTACATCAATAAACATGTAGATCGAAAGAATAAATCCTACAACAATATACCATACAAAAATGAAGAAAGTGTATCATTGCCTGATCGCCTGCTCTGAGTTGACGTCCCGCACGCTCCGGGCAACTCCCGCTTGCCGACCGGCGAGACTTCTTCGGTACCTCCCAGCCAATGCTAGGGGTACTCTTCTTCCCCCTTAGCCCCACGAGCTGCAAAGGGGCCACACACGCTATCCATATATTTGGCTAGCTCCTAGCTCACCTCGCAAGGCCGAACTACCACTCCTCACTGAGCTGGGTGTCCCAAATCCCACAAGCTAAGTCAGTCAAGTAGAGATTTCTGCAACGTAACGTTACTCAAACAGAAGAGATCCATCCTCCATCTCCTCCCTTCATTATATAGAGTTTCGTAGTCCCTTACTTTCCTAAAATATCATTTAATTAAAGTTTTTTAAATTTAATTCCTAAAAATTCCTCCCCGTACAAGTGTCTCCCATCCCCTTCATTCCTCCATAAATTAATTTATTTAATTATTTAATTATCTTTATTTCCCTCACCCACCTAGAGTCACTCCTAGAATCGCTCCTAGGTGTCCCCAAATTTTCTTATAGGTTTTAATGACTTTCCCCATTATCAATTTGCTAGTTCAGTTTTAAATTAGAAAGTTCTTAATGGTAGATATTATTAGAATATAGAAGATAGTGTGCTCGTTTTACCATTGACGATACCCTCGTCACCCAACCATAGGCCGAAGCCACCCTCCGAGCACCTTAACCTTGACTGAGAATTACTCCGGAAGAAAACCCTAGGCTAGATAGCCAAACAAGGTGTAACGCATCTTCCTCCAAGGATAACGCACCAACAATAGCTAATAAGATAGTCCAAACCCTAGCCAAGAGATAGACCAAGCCAATACTGAAAACTAGTTGCTACTGCAACTGCACCTACAACCCTCCTCCATATGTGCGCACCAAACTGGGAACTACAGTGCGCACCAAACTGGGAATTGCAGTGCGCACCAAACTGGGAACTGCAATTCTGAAATATGTCAAAATGAGAACTAGCACACTGTATTTATACTGGTTTTTCCAGATTTGTTGGGGCCGGCTTCTCCTTTTGGATATGTGTCTGTTCAGTATATTATTATTATTTCTGGTCGACTTCTTCTCTTGGAGGCTAATAATATAAATTATGTTCTTGAGCCGACAAGACTTCTAGAGTTATTAGCCAACTCATTAGGGTTTACTCTTGCTTTCTGAGTCCTCTATTCTCGTCAGGTTCACATGTGGAGGTAAATGTCTCCCACAACTACCATAATATTAACACTCCCTCCTAGCTAGGGAGGTATTACAGGTAATGTTCTTGAGCACAAAAAGATACCATTTACCCGGTAGCATCAATATAGTTGTCTAGACTATTTCATGACTAGATCATGAGCATCACCATCACCATCGTTTGCATCATCTCTCGAAACCATACTTCATCTGAGTAATTAGACATGATGTTGGATAAGTCACTCACACCATAGTGTGATACAAGAGCCACTCTTATAATTTAGAGGAGTAAATGCTCTGAACCAATTTCTGTCTGGAAAATCTATGTTCATCATTCGTCTTGATGGTGATTATTTTCAATAAACTGTTGATAGTCTTCAAGGCAGTTAGAACAAAAATAGAACACAAATGTGTCTATCCATAGTAGTACATAACTACAATCCAATGGTTCACTACCACACCAAGTAACACATAGGTACTTGATCAACAACGTATAGTCACGAACAGTGGAACATATCTACCACAGTAGTCTTCATCTACTGTCATACAGTCTTCATAACAAACATCTGATAGCAACCTGCATAGAAACAATGTTATGATATATACTAAATTATTTGGGCCAATCTTTCACTCACATCTGTGAGCTCTTGAAAGAATATCTGCCTCACGAACAGTGGAACATATCCACCGCAGTAGTCTACATCCACTGTCATACAATTTTCATAACAAACATCTGATAGCAACCTGCACAGAAACAATGTTATGATATAAATTGAATCATCTGGGCCAATATTTCACTCACGTCTGTGAGATATGAAAGAATATCTGCCCTCAAATTAGAACAATGAGATATCTGGACTATTCTTCTCAAACAAGGAAGAATAACTTTCATGTCTTCTGAACATAGACCATTCCCCACCCTGGGCCATTCTTCCTACACTAATCAAAGTGCTCCATGGAGAGAATGTATAACCCTAAGGAATGTTGAGTCTGAACCATTCCCCACCCTGGGCCATTCCTTTTACACTAATCAAAGTGCACCATGGAGAGAATGTATAAACCCTAAGGAATGTATGTCCCTGATTGTTGAGCCTGGTCCATTCCCCACCCTGGGCCATTCCTCCTACACTAATCAAAGTGCACCCTGGAGAGAATGTATAAACCCTAAGGAATGACTGTCTGGACCATTTCCTCTGTTAACCACAAGAGGAAAAGACTGTCCTGCATCAACCTCCAAAACGGACCATTCCTCATGTTAACCACAATGAGAAATCATTGTCCAGCGAGGCGGGCTAGTCTTCTTGAGTAACCCTCAAGAAGAGATTCTTCCCTAGACCACTCCCCATGTTAACCACAATGGGAAGTCATTGTCTATGATACATCAACAATCATACTACTTCCCATGTTAACCACAATGGAAAGTGATTGTCTGTCAGAAGTCTCAAACCACTTTCCGAACAAGAAAGCATCTATCCAAGATGGACTATTTTTCAAATTTAATAATGAATGTCTTCAATAATGTTTTTCAGTGCTCCCTCTTAACTTGGAGAGTCATTTCTTTCTTTTTCAATAAGAAGGAAGTTGTTTCCATGAGCTCTAGATTGAGTACAGAAACTCTTTTAACTTGGATAGAAATTTTACCAAAATGTCTACTTATCTACTCATCCGTGGAGATATGTATTGGAGAATCATTTTCTCCTTTCTAGACTTCATCATGGATAGTGTAATGCTTGATTTCAAATGTACTTTAGCCTAGAACACTATGAACTCTTCATGTAGAACTGAACAATAGAGTATATCATAGTTGGAAAACTGGAACATATATGTGTGGCACTTCTTTTGTCATCATGAGATCTGATCTACTGAGTAGTCATCTTGATGTTATAGGAAATCTTCACCACGCTTATGCTGTGCACTGGAGGCTCTTCCACCAAGTTATCTTCTTCTATATGGATACAAGGGTCTCTTTCTGGTATGTCTCAAAGTCTTGAGGTTTTTCTTCATACACTCTTTATTCAATTTCTCTAGAGAACATTCTTTACATTCATCTGATGTAGAACTCCAACTCATGGATGTTGTGGATGATATAATGACTTATGTAGAGATAAGTCTGGTTTACTGGAACAAGTAATCATCATAATATTCTCCCTCCATCTGGGAGAACCTCTGGTTTTAGATCTCGCAATGCTTTCATTCATAAGTATGCCATACATTGTTCTTCATCACGACTTTCAGTTCTTCTGCTTGATTGCTTTTAGTGAGTTCATATCAGGCTGGTAATCTTGTGATTCTTGATACAATGACTGGTTGTTCTGGTTCCTCTTTCTTTCTTGGAATCCTCATGTTCTTCTTCATGTTTTTATTTAGTTCTTGGGTTCATGGAGTTTCTTATAGATTCTATGCCCTAGAGATTCTACTTCTTCCTTTCATCATAGGATCACGGATCTGGATGGAAAACCGGGAATACTTTAAGGCTTCTCTTCGAAGAAGTCTTCTTCTGCAGTTGAATTGAACACGTACTATCTTTTATGGCTGCTACCATGGATATATATACTTCATCATCTTCAATGGGTCATAGGATTAGCTCCCTCCTAATCCTTGCTTCATGTAAGAGTGCATATGATCGGCTCCCTCCGTCTAACAGACTCCATGCTTCCATCTGCATCCTTATTATCTTCTGCAATATATAATTGGCTCTCTTGTCTAACAGAGTCCACGCTTCCGTCTTGTTGTCTTTTATAAAACATCATAAGTCTTTTTCCAATTTCCTCTCAATTGTTGACTTCTTTTTGTCTTTGCTTCTACTGAGTCTCTTCATGATTGTTTCAGCTTAATAGCTTCCACATGATTTGTATCTCATCTTTTCATGTGTATTATCTAATGATATCCATTTCCATCTTGTTTGTTCTTCCATAGGTATAGTTATTCTTGGAACATATTGTAGATATGCAAGATATGTATAGAGACTATGCAAACAAGATATGTACAAGAAATAAAAAGAGTGTTGTTACCTTTTTAGAAGAAGAAGTCTCTTCCATCCTGCTTAGTCTATTTTGTAGGTTCCTTTTCTTCGGTAATCAATGCTTCATGTTTCTCCTTCCTTTTCTTTATCTCGGGACACTGATTCTTGTCATGACTGTACTTTTGACAGTTGAAGCATTGTACTTTTGAAATGTCTTTCTCTTGATTTGACTTCCTCCTTGAACCAAACTTCCTTTTGTTCCTGAAGTTCTTGAATCTTGTTGTGAAGGCT
>JZKD02S1736067.1:53007-73170 GCA_000966675.3 Picea glauca | reverse complement strand
GACTATCATTATCTATTTTGACCTTGAAGTGCCTACCTATTAGGTAAGGGCTCCATTGCTTCAATGCATGTAGTATTTCCATAATTTCCTTCTCATAAATGGGTTTGTGTAAGTCATTTCCCTTGAGTGGTCGACTTTCAAAAGAAAGGGGCCTTCCTTCTTGCATTATAACAACACCAATTCCATTTCTTAAGACATCGCATTCCACAATAAAGGCTTTTGTGAAGTTTGGTGTGGTCAAGACAGGAGCTTTGCAAATCACCTCTTTAAGTTGTTCAAAATATTGAGTTTCCTCTGGAGTCCATTAAAATGCATCCTTCTTAGTTAATGTTGTTAAAGGTGCTTCTATTCTTCTAATATTCTTCAATGTTTTGGGAATCGATCAGTCCATCATGGAATTAATATTGTTAGGTTCTACCTTGACACCTTCATGAGATACAATATGACCCAAATACTCTACCTCCTTTACCCCAAAGAAACATTTGGATGGTTTGGCATATCGTTGTTGCTCCTTTAGTAGTTGTAGCACCCTATCAACATGTCGAGCATGATCCTCCCAAGACTTGCTATCAATTAGTATATCATCAAAAAATACTAACACACATTTTCGAAGGAAGGGATTGAAAATGGAATTCATCAACCCTTGGAATGTGGAAGGTGCATTCATAAGGCCAAAAGGAATGACCAAAAATTCATAATGGCCTTCATGAGTTAGGGATGTTGTTTTTGGGATATTTGCTTCCTTCATTCAAGGATGATTTTAAGGATGGAAAATTATTTAAAAATGTAGAAACCTTGGCGAATCTTAATAATCCTATATATGCCAACTATAAATGTTTGGCGATATTTTTGTAAAAATATTCAAATTTCTAAGGATTTAATATAGTTTTTATAAAATTTTGGCTATTTTTAAGGTAAAATCATTTTATCCTATAGAATTTGGACGAATCATTTTTAAAATAGCGAATCTCGTTTTTGGAAAAACCATGGAAAATTAGCCCATGAGCGAAATTTATCCCCTAAAATCATCCATGCCTTCATTCTAATATGATGATACCCTAAACAAAGATCGAACTTTGTGAAGTAGATTAATCCATGTAGTTCATCTAACAATTCATCAATGTTGGGAATGGGAAACTTATCTTTAATAGTGATCTTGTTGAGGTCTCTATAATATGGTCACATATGCCATGAGCCCTCTTTCTTGAGTACCATTACCACCAATTCAAAGTAATAACTTTGGCTAAATCTAATAATTCTAGCCTCTTACATTTCTTCAACCATATGCTCAATTTCATTCTTATGGGCATAAGGGTATCTGTAAGGCCTGATGTTAGGAGGAACACTCCTAGGATTTAGGTGAATAGAATGATCATGATTGAGAGTGGGTGGGAGACCTTTGGGAATATCTTCAAATACTTTGGAATGCTTATCAATGATCCCTTGGAGATATAGGGGAATAGATGGCTTAGATGTCTGAAAATCTAGTGAGCATAGTTGTACAATTACACCCTGATGCCCCTTTTTCAATAATTTTGTCATGCCATTAGATCTTATTCACCTTACTAGGTTTCCTTCTGATACCCCTTAACTCAATTTCCTTTCCTTCTAAATAAAATTTCATGAAAAGTTATTGAAAATTAAAATCCACTATTCCCAATGATTTTAACCATTGGACTCCTAGTACGACATCAACACCACCCATGGGTATAGAAATCATTGGACTATTCATTACATATCCCCCCATAGTAAGATTGATCTTATGGCATTTTCCTGAGCAATAGATAGTTCCTTCATCTGCAATCATTACTTGAAACTATGGCGCTGGATATATAAAGCAATTGAGATCTTTGGCTAATTTATAGTGAATGAAATTATGAGTACTACCATAATCAATTAGGACTATTACCTTTTTATGTTTGATATATCCTTCGATCTTGAGGGTTTGAAGAGTGTTAATTCCAGCCAATGTATTACATGATATGGTGGGATTCAACTCTTCATAAGAAATAACTTCTAGGTTTTCATCTTGCGACGGTTCTTGTTCTTGTTCTTCTTCTTCTTCCTCTTCACAATATATGTAGAATAATTTCTTCTCACCACATTTATGTCTCGTATCGTACTTGTTGTCACAATTAAAGCATAAACCTTTTTCTTTTCTTTCCTCCAATTAAGGTGTTTTAGAAGAAGGAACATTATTCTCTCGATAGATGTTAGGAGTGGTCCTTCTAGTAGTCATAGCCATATTTTTACTTTCAACATTTTTCGCCACCTTGAACGCATTCTCCAATGACTTGGGTTCCTAAAGGAGAACCTCATGTTGAATGTTATCCTTTAAAGTTTCTATGAATACATCAATCATGTGCTCATCTGGAATATTTGTGACCCTTATATTCAATCTTTGGAAGTTCTCAATGTGCTTCGCAACTGAACCCTTTTGCTTGAGATTTATCAATTGGTTAAAGAAGGTATTGCTCGTTGTATCCTCATAGTGTGCTATCATTTCTTCCATGAAAATTGTCCAAGTGATAAGTGATTTGTGAGAACAGAGACATCGATACCACACAAATTGATTGGGTTATAAATATAAAGATGCAATTCATACCTTTTTTTGTGTGTGGCACAATGTAGATCAAATAACTGATCCATCTGGAGTATCCATGTGATTGGATCCTTACCATCAAAATTCCTCATATAAATCTTAGGAAAGTAGTTGGTCTTCAACTGAAATTGGAGTTTCTCTAGTCTTGATTCATCTTCCTTGTGTCCTCATCATGAATTTAATGGGATACATTTTTACTTTGAGGTGGCCTCTCTATTAGAAAAATTTTCAATCCTTCCATGATCTCCCTTTTTAAATCATCCATATTAGTATCCATTATAGCTTCCAACTTAGCTTCAGTTGAATCCATCACCCCTTGTAGTTCATATTTTGTTACTGCCTTCTTTTGTAAATCATTTATGTCCCTGCACATTTCTTTGCCTTCATCAAGAGTCCAAGTAGGACTGTCTGAAGGCTTATTTGGTGTAGAAGTTCCATTTTTTGGTGGCATGTTGGAAAAGTATCACTTTTAAACCTTAATTTGGAGGTGGTTCTTCTAGACAATATTTCTTCTGATGTATCTCCAAAATTTCATCCATTCTAAGTCTGAATTTTCGTTCCGTAGTTCTATGATAAGTCTTCTCTTTAATGCCATAGGTCTGATTAAAATGGGATGTTCCAAGTGAAAGTTATGGTAACTTCCCTAGACCTTGGTGATTTTTGTCCCTTCTAGGAGAGTGTACTTGTAAAGCATACCAAGATAAAAATATATGATATTTGAATTTGAAACTTACACCATAAATACTACAGACTGTCCACTATCCAATGCAACTAGTCACACTTAATTTGGATACTCATTGAAGAAGATATCATTTTTTTACCCAGAACACTTGTTTGAGACTAGTTAATAGAACTATTCAGCTACCCTATCTTACACAAGGTGATCTACAAAATTAGGATGACCCGGAAGATGAAATTTTTATCAAAAGATATTTCATCAAAAGGATAACTAATAAAGAATTTACCGAGAATAAAAACAATTTATTCAATTACAAAAATACAGCTTAACAACATTTAAACTTCTTACTAGATGACTGAGACATTTAATAAGTAGTGTAAGACTCCACAACAAGGAATAAAATACATAGGAAAACCTCGGTAAACCAAACACCTTGACTCTTAAAAGAGTTTATGAATTAGCTCCAAAATAGTTGTAAAATCCCCTTCCAAGATTATTTATATGTTTTTATGTTTATTAAATTTCATATCTTCGCTTTCTAGAACATTTCACAACAGATCCACCATAGTTTGGCACACAAATGGAGTTTTATTGAACTTAAATAAAAAAAGTAGAAAATACATTTAATGCAAGTCATAACATCTAAATTCAATCTATAATAGCAGGAATTAACTCAACAATTATAATCTGATTTATTTACTTTTTTTTACCTACAACATGCATACTTGGACAACATTTAATATACCGGTATGGCTCTCTTCTAGACCCCACAAACTACAAATAACTATCACAGTTCAAGGAGATCTAAAATATATAAATAATGGTAGTGGGTGGTTTCCTTCTAAACACCACAAACTGTAAATAACTTACATGGCTCAATAAAAAAACAATTGCAATGAATGGTACGACCCCCTTCTACCTTCCATACAATTTACAAATAAAGGTATGATCCCTTGAAGAAAAGAAGAGATGAGGAATGGCATATTGAACCCACTTCATAAATATTCTAGAAATCAAAACGACCCTTGAACAACAATAATGACAACAATAAAATAATGGGGAATGGATCAAATTATTTCTTTCACCCTCCCAAAGAAACTCGTCCTCTTGCGCCCCCACAAAGGGACCTACAAACTCTGGAAATCTCCCATGATTTAACCACCAAAGTGCCTTCCTTAGTCAATAATGAATCCATATGAAATATTTGAACAATCTCCCCAACTTGACTGGCTAGGGTGGATTAGTCTCACCATCAAATCCAATCGATTAAGAGTTTCAGTCCCAGAGCCAAAAATCTTTAAGAGCTCTCCAAATCGATTTTGAGAAAACAATGATCATAAATGAGGAGAATGAACTCCAATTGCACTTTTTATACGCATTTCCCTTTTCTTCTCTAACAATTAATTATAAAGTAACTTTATTAGTCTCCTTTTAATATTTCCACAAATTCACTTTATATCTCCTTTTAATTTAATTATTCAATATCACCTTTAAGTGTTTATTTCTGTCCATGTGACATAAAAATAATTAAATTAATTAATTCCCTTACACCGATTATAGCCTAAAGGAATTAAATAGGCTATTAATTCCTCCTAGAGTGATCATTGGGAAAGGAACATTACATTCCTCCCTTCGCAAGATTGTTTTTCCTTAAGAAACTCCAAGTTAGGGTGCTGCAAAATCTGATCTCATTCCCACATAGAATATTCCACTAGCAAGTCTCTCCAACTGATAAGGCACTCTCTGATCACTCTACTCTTTAATATCCTTTACCTGACATCCAAAATATCCTCAAGAATTAACACCAAATACCCCTCCTTATCCAGAAGGGGTAACTCTGTTAAATACATGACATATTGTCTTAGTGCCTTCTTGAGGCATGATACGTGAAAAATATTATGAATCTTACTCCCCTATGATAGCTCAGACTCGTAATTTACCTCCAAAAATTTCCATATTACCCTGTATGGACCACAAAAGTGTGGTTTCAACTTTTCTGCACCACTTTTCTTCAGTGAAGACTGTCTATAGGGATTCAACCTCAATAAGACCAAGTATCCTACCTCAAAATTGTGCTCAACCCTTTGTTTGTTTGCATACATCTTTTGTTGATTCTGAGTAGCCTACAAGTTATCCTTAAGGGTGTTAAGTATATCTTGGCTCTCTTGTATCCAATCCTTGGATTTGGGAGTCCTAATATCCCCAAATGTGAAATCCAAAAATGAAGGAGCATCATAGCCATATAATGATCAAAATTGGTTCGTACCAATAGACATATGGTAAGCGGTATTGTGACAATGTTCTCCCAAATGTAACCACTTAATCCTACCTTATGTTGTCCTGAAACATAGTTACACAGATACCCCTCAACCCATTTTTTTACAATCTTCGTTTGGCCATCCATCTAAGGGTGATAAATCATACTAGGAGTCAACTTTGTGCTGACCAATCTGAACAACTCCTGCCAAAATGCACTGCACTGAGGAATTTGTTGTCCTGATCACTGACAATGTACTTAGGAAACCAATGGAGTCTAAACACCTCCATGAAAAAAAACTCTTCCACATGTGTTTCCTTATACTCTGATGAAATTGTGAAGAAGTGAGTGAACATGGTCAACCGATCAATAACTACATAAATGTAATCCCTTCCATGCAACTTTGGTAGAACTGTGATGAAATACATTGACACACTCTCCCACTTTTGTTCTAGAATATGAAAGGGTTGTAGTAATTATGTTGGATTAGTATGCTCTGACTTTTTCTGCTGACAAGTGATGCATTCCCTCACATGTTGCAACATGTCATCCTTGAGGCCCTTCCATAAGAACCTCTATATGATCTTCTTATAGGATTTGAAGTATACAAGGTGCCCTACCAATGGTGTATCATGAATATCCCTCATCATATTTTCCTTAAGTGTAGAATCGGGAACTAAATATATTTTGTCCTTGTAGAAGATAATGTCATCCACCACTTTTTACATGTCATCCTAAATGTGACCATCCATCAACTCACAAGCAAACT
The DNA here is from genome assembly GCA_000966675.3 of Picea glauca. Taxonomy (NCBI): domain Eukaryota; kingdom Viridiplantae; phylum Streptophyta; class Pinopsida; order Pinales; family Pinaceae; genus Picea; species Picea glauca. The sequence goes on along the minus strand of JZKD02S1736067.1, from coordinate 66,863 downwards.
TATTCTTGGAATATTCCACTAGAAGGTGGCACTTCCAATCTAATGAAATCTTTTTAATGTAACATGCAGTTGGTTTCCTGGAAAGGGAATTAACAACAATTTTTTCCTTTCCCTTCACATATTTGATGTCAAAATCGTAATACTATATCTTGTTGACCCACATCTATTGTCTCTCATTCAAATACTTTTGTTCCAATAAATACCATAGGTTGTTGTGGTTAGTCCTAACCACAAATATTCCACCTAACAAATATTGTATGAACTTCACCAAGGCATGCATAATTGTTACACACCAAAATTACTCACTTCAATGATGACCTATTGTCATCATTACAAATGTCACAAGTGTCTCACTTTGGCCACAAATGTCGCAAGTGTTGTAAATATCATACTGACATCTTGCCTATGTCATATCTTGAATGACATCACAGGAACACTTGAGACATCCTCAGAGACTGGTTAAAAGAAGGATATGTCATTTGACGAAGAGTACAAATATTTTTCCTTGAGAAAGACAACTTGAAAATCATTTTTTAAGTGTAGCACTCCCCTATCCACTAGCAGGGAGCGCTAGCGCTCCTTGTCTTCCTTTGGGGGAGTGTTGCAACGATCTGTGCACCATTATGGGGGAGCGTTTTATTGTTGAGGAAATCAAGGGAAGATCCCCCTTATCTCTGAAGTTAGTTTGATTTGAATCTGAGGTCAAGGATGGATATTAGGGAGGATCCACAACTGATGGAGAAATATTCTCAACCTATCCCAAGAATTTCTAAGGTGATTGGGCCTCTCAAAGCCTATATAAGGAGGCCTCCTCATGGTGAAAGGGAGAGACATTGAAGCAATCCAACTTATGATCTTATAAGGGAGAATTATCAGTGAAAGTATAGTCATTCTGATCGTGGAACTTTTCAGCAAGGGTTTGGATGAAGAGATCTTGGTGAGGCTGTTGCATCTACATCTACATTTGTAAGCACTTTGCTTTGTTTTCATTAATATATATATATATATATATATATATCTGTGTGTGCTTGGCCTATTTCCTTCAAGTTTGTGTGTGTTTCATGAACTTGTTATTTTTGATAGATCTATTTTGAAGCTAATCATGGTAGAATAGGAAGTATGTTTTGTCGTTGTTGCTCATTGGATTGATGGACCTTTTGAAGAGCTTGGATATCAAGATCAGCCTGGATCGAGCAAGGAAAAACGACATTAAAGGTATTTATAACCCTTTATTCTTATTCCTTGACTAGTTTATCTTCATTAGAAGGAATGTCAGTGTCCAACGTTAGCACCTTTCTGTCTTGGTTATAGGGGTCTAGGATCCAAGAGGAAGTTCACCTGTCTGCAGGGGGGTTTTCCTACAACAGAAATTGGTGACTCCACTGGGGAACGAAGATTTCAGTTTTGGTTTCCTTCCTTGGTATTGTTTTTGTCCTTTGATCACCTTCAGATCTTATTCATTGTATTTTTCTAGTTCTTATTTGTGTTGTTTTCTTTTGGATTCATCCCATACACACTGAATTTCAGAGTTTTCTTAAGTTTTTTTATTTCTCGGCAAGTTTCTCTTTGTCTCGGAGGCTAGCGCTCCCCTGCATTTACATACAGAGCACTAGCGCTCCCTTGCAAGATTCCACAGGGCATTGCAATGCGCTAGCACCCTTGACACCAGAGCACTGGTGCTTTTTCTGCTGAAAAATATTTTTGGAATCCATCTCTGAGTGTAGTTTTTGTTGATTCATCTGCTCAGGACTGTTACTATATCAGTGTGTCTTTGGTTTAGCTTCCAACCTTTTGATTTCTAAGAATTTATGATGTTTTGTTTGGATTTTTGACATATCTCTTCCTTTCTTTGAGTCACTCTTCTTCTTTGATATTTGGAGTTGATCTACTGCTTTCTCATTTATCTGATTGTATGAAAGTTGTTCTAAGGAAATTCAAAGATCTATGCACTACTCCATTTGATCTTTGAGGTCATTTTTCCCAGGCAATTCATCTTTGTATTTTCTTGGATTCTTCTCTGCACTCCTTGTATGTTTGTCAGTTGTTGAATCCTTGATTGAGTTCTTGTTAGAACAAGTTTCTACTTGTTTTCTTTCATTTCTCATTGCTTTGAGTGCATGCTTTGTTTGAAAACTTTGTCGCTTTGTGTCTTTTGCATCTGCATATGACTCTTTCTTCTTATTGAAAGTAGTGGAGCATCAAAGGATTTGTATTTACTTTATTTGTACAATAGAATCAAACAAAGAAGATACATGCATTCTTTCTTTTGGGTAGTGAAAGTAGCTTGCATTTGAAGTAGCGAAATTACATGGTTTTTGGCATTTTGGAGCATTGTGCATTTGGGAATGATAGACGTTTTCTCCTTCTCGTAATATATCTTTCATCGAAGTGAAATATTTGCATTATCATTTCTTTGCATTGTTTAGGTTCGGTCAAAACATCATTTAGTCCATGCCATTTTCCTCTTGAGTAAACAACAACCTTAAAAATCAAGTGCTAAACTAAAATTTATTAGAATTTTTTATATTTTCTGGTAGCAAACCTACATTAGCTTAGAGTGTAGGGATTTGCAATACGTGTAAAAGATAACTTTCCATAGTTGTAAACAAACATAGAATCTTGAGTTAGGGATCGGTGAAATCCATTTGCTACATGTTGTCCTGGGAAGCCCTTCTAACACAAGGGTCAATCACCAGGTCGCATTAGGGCCGACAGAGTTACTCACCCTTCTTTTTTGGTCTTGGTGTAGATATTGTGTGTATTATTCGGGGTGACTTGAGGGTATAACCACGTTTATGTGTGGGAGCCTCTTGAGTTGATTTCGGGGTAGATACCCTGCCTTTACGTGTGGATCAGACTGTCGATTGTTTGGCCAGGCATCATTGGTGTAGTTGGTAACCTTAGTAGCCTATCTCTTTAGGGTATTTACACGAGGTGACTGTGGAGGGGAAAGTATTCACGGTACTTGGAATTGATGTTGGCCAAACTCACTTGGGCTCCTTGGAGGGTATACCCACGATTATGTGTGGGATCTTACACCAGGGTGTAAGTCCGTTAAGCAGGTCGTCAACATAACTTTTCCACCTGCTCTATCTCATCCCCTTCATACATTGTTCCCAGAACGTTGGATTTCATCACCAACTAATGTGTTCATTGTAAGAAGGTTTTGTTTTCTTGTTTGCTTCCTAGATTTTTAGCGTGTGTTGTTTTTTTTCCCTAGAAGACTCTAGGTTGGATCTGTTTTTAATGGTGTCAGTTCCTAGAATGACCAATGAAGGAACCCCTTTGCCAAGGGAACCTTTTTTTTTTCCTTCCTATGGAAACATTGGTCCTCCTCACATCGCTACTTTGAGCCTTCCAGATCTCAAAATTGGATTACAAGTATGGTTTTTTTCCACTTAAGAAATCCCAAATGCAGCTAGTTCTTCATTTGTAATCACTTTCCCCCAAGAACATCAACCTCAAGTTGATCCTTCACCTTCTTCACCAGTAAGATCTCCTTCGCCTTCTTCACTTGCAAGGTCTTCTTCTGTTTCATCTTCTTCGTCAAGTGAAAGATCTGAAGCTAGTAACCTGGTGGATAAGAAGAAGAAGAAAAGGAAGAATAAGAAGAAGAAAAATACACAAGGGTCCAAACTTCCAACTACTGCCGGACATGTTAGAAAACAACCAGTTACTGATAATCGTACTGGGAGTGTTGATGATGCCAAGATCACCCAAACAACCCGTAAGCCCAAATACCCGTGCAGGCTTTGTAAGGGTAGCCATTTTCTTAAGGATTTCCCTAGTCTAGCCAAGGTTATAGAAGGATGGTATACATTCCCTCGCCAACCCATGTCATCACCCTATGAACAACATGTTGATGACCTCCCATCAACTAGTCAGGATACCAATGGGAAGAAGAAAAGTAGAGTCAAATTCTCGTGTTGGTTATGTTGAAGGAGTCATCAAACTCACCTTTTGCCCCATATGGATGAATCCTTGAAACTACTAGAAGACATGATTGTTTCCCAACCTCAACTTCCAGTTGTTTATCGCAAGCTTACTCTCAACCCACCTGTAGTTGATGGAATGATCAATCTGGTCCCTCCATCGGTTAGTCTGGTTGATCATGTAGTCAATTTGGTCACATCCATAGTTAGACCAGTTGACAAAGTGTTCGATCTGATCCCATCCTTGATCGATCCCACTCTCCTGTTAGAGAGTGTAACCCACGCGGTCGATCCATTTCCAGTTGTCAACCCCATTATCCCCTTTGAGAATGAAACGCAAGTGGTCAATTTGATTTCATTATTAGTCGATCCTACTCTCTTGTTAGAGAGTAAACCCGATTCTACCCACGTTTTTCTCGTTGATACACAATCTATCGTGTTGGGGGGAATTCCTCCATATCCTGTGAAAGCCCCTCCAAGTAATGAGGTCATCCTTTTTTATTGGGGTGTGCTAACTAGACCTTGTCTTCCCTCTCACATTCTTTTCAATATTACAGTACAGGTTTGTGGTCAGGACGTTCCTCATGCGCTGATAGATGAAGGTTCGTCCATTAGTATTTTGTCCTCTATTGCTTGGCAAGCTTTGGGTTATCCTCAACTTGTGCCATTTACCTAGACTCTGTTCTCTTTTAACAAAAGAACCAATCACCATTTAGGATTCCTTCCTCAGTTTCATGTAACTTTGGGAGGGAAAACTGTCTTTATGGATGTTATGGTAGTCCAGGACCCCTTGGATTTCGATTTACTCCTTGGGGGAGATTATTTCTATTCCATGAAAGATATTGTGTCCACTTGTTTTCGTGTGATATCGTTCCCTCACGATGGAAGAATTGTGGCTATTGATCAACTTTCATGCGTTGTTCCTGACTTGATTACCAACCCAATGACCTCCCTAAACGGTTCTTAAATGTAGATGGTATCGCCTTCGCCATAAGTCAATTATGTGGCGTTATCTCCCATGTCTCCAGTTGTTGATGAAGATGAGCCTCTCACTGTAAGCTCAACCTCTTATGACTTAGATCTGGTAGTTGACATGGTGATCTCTTTGATAGGACTAGTAGAGAATGATCTCCTTACCCTTGTCCTAGCCCTCGACATGTGTTCATTCCAGAACATTGTTCTTCCATCCAGTGAATATCTCTTGGAAGCCATGACCGAGTTTTGTCCCTTGACATGTATTTCTTCCAGAGTATTACCTTCTTGCAAGCCATGATCAAGAAGAGGTTACGAGCATAGTTTTTCTTCTCTGTGGCAAGCTCGTTAAAAAATGAAATAGAGATCACGAGCATAGTTTTTCTTCTCTGTGGCAAGATTATTAAAAAATGAAATAGAATCTATGAGCATAATTTTCCTCTCTATAGCAAGCTCGTTAAAAAATGAAACAAAAATATGGGGATTGAAACCGAAGCCTTGTGCATAGTTCTTCTCTTGTGTCAAGCTCGTTAAAAAATGAAACAGCCAGCTCTCCCGTTAGGTCGATTCTTTCTCTAGATCTCATAGATTTTGAGTCAATTCTTTTGTTAGGTCTCGTATTTGAACCTTCATTTCATCCACCCTTATCCCTTTTCTCCATCCAGTAGAGAAATTGGTGACAACCTCAAACACGGGGAATGAATTGAAGCTTGGGGGAGAATTTCTCCAGCCTTTGATTATCATTCTAGAGTTATGTCGCTATATTTTCAAGCTGGGGATAGAGTACCAACCATCCATGGGTATCCCTACCTTTGGAAATTATGTAGGGAATTTACAAGCATAGTTTAATTTTGTTTCAAGCTTGTGTAAAAATAAAAACAATACCGAGCTTAGTCTTTGTTCTTTCTCGTGCTCGTAAATACATGAGAATGTAACCGATTATACTTTTATCACTTTTTCAGACTCATATAGGATATCTGAAAAAGGAACTCAGTGGAGTCGTCTTTAATATCTTTTCAGACTCTTTAAACATGAAAAGATTTACGAGTGATCTTGCTTCCTTTCCCACTCGTTAAAAGGTTTGAAAGGGTGTCTTTCGAGTGATAATTTATCTCTTTTTCAGCCTTGCGAGACTAACATTAGGAAAAATGAAAACCCTGGAGTCGTCTTTAATTTCTTTTCAGACTCTCTAAAAATGAAAAATCACCGATTTTACCTTCTCTGGACTCATTAAAAAAACCATACATTGAAGGGCCCATATGGGACCGAACCCTTACTTCTTCCAGTTCGTTAAAAAAAGGAAGAGGGACTTACTGAAGGTGAGTTATATCGAGAATGTGTTACCCTCCTCAAGATCATTAAATTAAAAATAGGTACTCGTCTATCAATATGGGGGGGAAATTTTGAAGGAAGCAAGTCAAGCAGTTTTTGAAAACATCAAAGGTCACTCTTACGGTCTCCCTTGAACACTGCACTTTGTCTTTGCATACATTTTAATCTGATGAACCTCGACACTGAACCAATCCTCTGAGTTTCTTTACTCCTTTGGTTCACCCGACGAAAGTCACAGTATCCACTGCATCATCATGGTTTGGTCCATGTCATGTTTCTGTTGTTGTGCCTCAGTGTTCAAGGGAAGTATCTGCCTCAAGAGTAAACCATCACAAATTTCTTGTTTCAACACCCATGTTAGTCCATTCTCATCTGATTCACCACCTTATATCTCTATGTTAGTTTCGTTTCATTGATGGGGGATACATCAAGGCCCTCCTTCGATGATTTTGTTCGTATCGGCTTCAACAAATTATACGGGAACTAGACCTAGAAACCAATTAGTAACTTGGGACCTGCATACCTCAATGGTAGGCCTCCTCACTTCTGAAAGTAGGTTTATATCATTGAACTCTGATCAGATGATTCCATGAATGTTCGACTTCAACTCATTTATTCACATTCGCTGGAATGTACTAGGTTACCTTGGGAATCATTGACATCAATGGTGATTTCCCTCGCACTTGTTAATGGTTTACCTCATTGACCAGTAATCAAGTGGTTTCTACCATGTTCGACATCATGACATCTATTCACATGGTTATATTTGTACTACATTGGGATCGGTAAGAAGACCATGGGTTAAGTGATCACTCTAATATATACTTTTCCCAGGTTGCAACGAAGTTTCTTTTGAGAATAATGATACATATACTGTCACATAGATCCATTTTGTATTGGTCCGTGGCTATGTCTTGTCGTATCATAGCTCCACTATGTATTTTTCGTGGCTACGATTAGTTCATGTCATGGAAGTACATATCCACATTGTATATTTGGTGGCTATACCCTTTTATTAATATAATTATGGATCCATAGTGTATCTTATGGTGACCATAACTTGAAAGTCTTTATCACTCAAGCATAGGCATGCCTGCCTTGGGTTTGAACCATATCATAACATTTTTCAAGTGGTTGTATGTAGCTTCTACCAGGTTCTCTGAGTTTGTACCCTTGCTCGAAAAATTCTACAAAGTACTTCAATCATCAGTTTATGTCTTATAACTTCACACTTTGGGGGGCATCCTGTTACACACCAAAATTACTCACTTCAATGATGACCTACTATCATCATTACAAGTGTCGCAAGTGTCTCACTTTGGCCACAAATGTCACAAGTGTTGCAAATATCTTTATGTCATCTTGCCTATGTCGTATCTTCAATGACATCACAAGAACACTTGAGAAATCCTCAGAGACTGGTTAAAATAAGGATATGTCATTTGACGAAGAGTACAAATATTTTTCCTTGAGAAAGACCACTTGAAAATCTTTTTTGAACGATAGTGCTCCCCTACCCACTAGTAGGGAGCGCTAGCGCTCCTTGCCTTCCTTTGGGGGAGCGTTGCAGCACTCTGTGCACCATTCTAGGGGAGCGTTGTGTTGTTGAGGAAATCAAGGGAAGATCCCCCTTATCTCTGAAGTCAGTTTGATTCGAATCTGAGGTCAAGGCTGGATCTTAGGGAGGATCCACAACTGATGGAGAAAGATCCTCAACCTATCCCAAGAATCTATAAGGTGTTTGGGCCTTTGAAAACCTATATAAGGAGGCCTCCTCATGGTGAAAGGGAGAGACATTGAAGGCATCAAACTTATGATCTCATAAGGGAGAATTATCAGTGAAAGTATAGTCATTCTGATCATGAAACTTTTGAGCAAGGTTTTGGACAAAGAGAGCTTGGTGAGGATGTTGCATCTACATCTACAGTTGTAAGCACTTTTCTTTGTTTTCATTAATATGTATATGTGCTTGGCCTGTTTCCTTCTAGTTTGTGTATGTTTCATGAACTTGTTCTTTTTTATAGATCTATTTCGAAGCTAATCATGCTAGAATAGGAAGTATGTTTTGTCGTTGCTTATCATTGGATTGTTGGACCTTCTGAAGAGCTTGGAGATCAAGATCAACCTAGATCGAGCAAGGACAAACATAATTAAAGGTATTTATACCCCTTTATTCTTCTTCCTTTACTAGTTTAGCTTCATTAGAAGGAATGTCAGTGTCCAACATTAGCACCTTTATGTCTTGGTTATAGGGGTCTAGGATCCAAGAGGAAGTTCACTTGTCCATAGGGGGATTTTCCTACAACAATAATGGTGAGCATATCCTTGTTATATATGGAATATAGTCTCTATGGTCCCATGATATTTAGAATCTCAAATTTTATCGGATGTCTGCTCTGCACAAAGATAGCTCTTATACCCTCACCTGAAGCATCACACTCAAGCACAAAGGGATGAGTGAAATAAAGAAGTGTCAATACTGGACATGTGCTCATCACCTCCTTGAGCTTGTCAAATTCCTTCTAATATTTCCATGTCTACCTAAATGCCCCTTTCTTCATGATATCTATTAGAGGTGCACCCAATAATGAAAATCCGTTAACAAAGGGCCAATAATAAGTGTACAATCCAAAAAATCCATTCATCTTTGTAAGGGTATTAAGCGGTGGCCAATATAATATGTATTGTATCTTCTCCTAATGCACCTACACACCCTACACATTGATCACATGGCCTAAATACAAAATAATTTTCATGCCAAATTCACATTTTGATTCCTTAGCATATAATGATTGCTCGCCCATAATGCTCAATACCTCGTCCAACTGCCTCAAGTGATCCTCCCATGTCCTGTTGTATATAAGGAGATAATAAAAGAAAACCAAAATAAACTTTTTTATATTCTTGTTGAAAATTTGGTTCATGTAAGACTGGAAAGTGGCAGGCGCATTGGTCAACCCAAAGGGCATGACCAAGAACTCATAGGGCCCATAATGGAACCTAAAAGCAATCTTATGAACATCTAGCTTCCTAAGCTTGATTTGGTGATATCTTGATCGAAGATCAATCTTCGAGAAATATACTACCCCATGCAATTCATCCAACAACTCCATTGAGTCCTCAAAATAGACTCCTTTTTTTCACATTCCTATTCTAATCCTCCATCCAAAATCCATATCTATGAACTAGTTATATTTTATTTTGTCCCTTTTTCCATAAATCCTAATCAGCTACAAAATATGTGCACTGAATAAGGTTAAAGGTAAATTGTCCATTTTATACTTAATTCCATTCTTATTTGTTCATAATTATTTAATTAACTATTATTATAATGAGTAGCTACATAATCTATTGATTCTGTAGAAACTCATATTACAGTTTTGTAGCCTATTTCATCAAACTTGTTTCTGCAATAGAATTTTCCATCTACAAGGATATGGTCAGCCTTGAATTGAACCATGACATTTGGGAAGCTTCAAAAGGATCCACGAAGATCATCCACCTATCTGCTTGGACTATAGATCTTACAACTTGGAGAAGAAGCAAAGTCAAACTCATTTGTCAACACATATACATGGCGAAATGCTCAAGCTAGGTTTATCAAATTAGCATAAGATATTTCATGAGAGAAGTTCATGCATTCTGGCATGAATCTCTTCATTACCTGGATGAACAATCCTCCATATACCCATGAGATTTTGATACATGCATGTATTATTATTATTTGAAACAGTTTATGAAAATCCGTGCTAGAATAGAGAGACGATTTTGTGGGCTCAATTGTGAGTAGATGAAGGATAATATTGAAAATTGGCCACATGATTTTTGTGCAAGATGAGGCCATTTACATTTCACATGAATGGTTTCATCAACATGTGAAGGATCTAGGAGATATGCTTGTTTCTTCATAATGAAATTTTCCAGATTTTATGTGCGGCTAATTTTTTCCAGTTGTCAATCAATGCCAAATCACCCAAAATCTATCAACAAATCGATTGTGAGAATTTCATGCATCTCTATCATAAAATTATCTCCATGTGGGTCATCAAAATTTTCTTATCCAACCACATTTACCATAAGATCGGATTTGCAAAGATACATGCTCTATTTTCTACTCAAATATGTTATACAGATCCATAGGCTTTGGATCTAAAGGGATAATTGTAATGTTATATAAACCACAATTGGAAGCCTACAAGGGGATATGGAGGATATATGTAACGTTATTGTTTTGAGAGTGACATAACACAATTCTAAGCGTAAATAAAACACTATTGATTTCCATTTATGTTTCTATATGTTGTGAGTGTTGAGTTAAGTTAGTGTTGTAGCATTTTTGCAACGAAACTTGAACCAAGAAGGCCCCCTATGTAAGGGTATTCATTGCTAATTAGATTTTAATTTAGTTCTTTATTTATGTTGTACCTTTCTTTTTAAATTCTAGTTTGTTGTTTATTCAATTTGTCATTTACAGTAATGTTTTATGCATGTTCACAGAAATACTACTGTACATAAATTATTGGACGAGTGAAGATTGTCTCATATTCAATTACATTAAACATTTATTAAAAAATATGATTGAAGCTTTTAATTAAATTATTGTTATCAATCCATCACGTTAATAATTTCAAGCATTTAGAATAATTTATGTGGATTTTATTTAGTCTATACATTTACTCTCTTCTTTGTAGCTAAACAAAATAGTCACTTTGTTTTTGCAGCTAAGGCGATGAAAATTTTTCCTTTTTGCATAGTAGTCATTTAGGGATAGATTGGAAGCTAAGGCCTACATATATTTTTTGTTCCACTTCATTAGTTTACAATCCCCAGGTTGATAATTTAATCTAGCAGATTTCAGTTATAGTATTGATTAACAATCTCATCGATCCTAGGAATATGACATCTGGTTTTTATAGTTTTCTTATTCAGGACCCAATAATCAGTACACATCCTCATATTTTCATCCTTCTTCTTAACCAAGACCGCTAAAGAAGTGAATGGATTGGAACTAGGTTTGATAGGTTCCATATCTAACAATGCCTTGATGGTCTTCTCTATTTCATCCTCGAACTTCTTCAGGTGCCTGTAAAAAGTACTTATCATTGGTTTGGCCCCTTCTTCTAATTCAATGGTGCACTAAAAGCCTATGTGAGGAAGCCTCCTTGGAGGAATATCTCCAAATATCCAGTCAAGGTTTTTCAATAATGAATGAATGTCTACATGATAAAGTCGGTTGTTGTCTGAAGGCTTCTTAGACATAATCAGACACTTTGTTTTGCAAGCTACATCTCCATGTCTAAATATTCTTTCCATCCACTTGGATGAAACAATATTAGAAGTACCATTGGACATATCCCTCAGAACCACCTTATTACCATCTACTACCCTAAATCCCAGCTCCATTCTTTGGTAGTTTTGAGAATGTTTTTCCAGGGACTAAAGCCACTGAACACCCAAGATGATATTAGTGTCTTCCAATTCAACTACATAAAAGTCATCTTTCACAATATAGTTTTCCAACGTCACATCCAAATGTGGAACATTCTATGTGCATGTCATACTGTACCCATCAACTACCACTACACCAAATCCCTCAAAGTTTTATGCAGGAATGCCTCTCCTTTCCACCAAATTTGATTCAATGAAGTTGTGGGTTTCCCCACCATCAATCAAAATTGTGACACGGTGTCCCTATAATACTCCAAGGATTTTGAAAGAGTTAAATCTAGGAATATTTGATAGAGTGGAAATAGTCCCACTCCTAGCCTCCTCATGGGATTGCTCATCATCTAAATTTTTTTGTTCGCTTCTCTGAGCATGTCCTACTTCCTCTTCCCCATCACTATCTGAAAGCACCTCTATGCAATGTACCTTACCCTTACCCATGCACCTGTGACTAGGTTCCCAAGGATCCTTATAGTTGAAACAAAGATTCTCCCTTCTCAATTCTTTACGAACCTCATCATCAAACTTATCTATCCTTTCCCACTCCTTCTGGAAGGGTTTCTTGTCTTTATTTTTCTGAGGAAGGAAAGGTTTAGAAGGAAATTTATTCTTTTGGATTGATTTATCCATGTCTCATGCTCTAATGATAACATCATGTAGATACATTGGTTTGAAGGACTTAATCGAACCACACATGGGCTTGGATAGTCCTTCAACAAAAATAATAATAAGATTGTTCTCTAACACATCTGTCACCATGATCGTGATCCTCTAAAACTCTGAAATGTAAGAATTCACTGTCCCAATTTGTTTGAGCTGTGTCAGCTCCCTAAAATTCAACTACGGATCCTTCTTATAAAATAATTCAATAAGCCTCTGTGTGAACTCTATCTATGAGGTAATACTAGCATGCCCCAATGTGATTAGATCATGGTACCACCACTATTGATCCTCTCCATTAAAATGAAATGTAGCATATATAATCTCCTATGTCTCCAACAAAGGATTGATTTGGAAATATGTGTCCAACTTATGAACCCAAGCTCTGGCAGTGCATCTGTATGACCCATCAAAGGAAGGGATAGAAAATTTCTCAACCTTCCGCTGAAGATACATATTTTTTGGGCCCCTATTGTAGTCCTTTGGTCTATTCATGTACTTTATGGTACAAAAATCCTATAAATACATAGCAACATGAAATTCCTCACCAAGAGTCTGATACTCCCTCAAATAATTAGTAAACCCTTCACCTTGTCCTTGTTGTCCCTAATTTCTAGCTTTTTGTCCTTCCAAGAATTGAGATAAGATAGGTCTAGGAGTCGTTCTTGTAGTTTTTTATTGTTATTTTTTGTAGGGATATAATTGTTTTTCCCTTAAGCATGATTCCCATTGTTACAATTGCTTCCATTAGTCCCTCCTGAACCATTATTGATAGCATTGTTTTGGTTCCCTTGAGTATTTTTTATAAACTAGGTGAGAATCTAAACCAATTGTTGTTACCCCCTTGCAAGGTCATTCAAAATACTCAAAGTGCTACCCGCAGGTGGTTCATTCATGTCCCCCATGTTTTCCTCTTCTTCTAACTCTAAGTGAAATATGTTATCAACCCCTCTTTGCTTTCTACTTATGTATGTGATATATTCCCTGTCCTACGGATACATTAAAAAGCATGCAACTCACAGGATGGTAGGAATATCAACTCTAATACCACTGTAAAATCCCCTTCCAAGACTGCTAATATGCTTTTATGTTTATTAAATTTCATATATCTACCTTCTAGACAATTTCACAATAGATCCACCATAGTTTGGCACACAAATGGATTTTTATTGAACTTAACTCAAAAAATATGAAAATACATTTAATGGACATAATAACATCTACATTCAATCTATAACAGTAGTAATTAACTCAACAATTACAATATGGTTTATTTTCTTTTTCTAACCCGCAACAACCATACTTGGGAAACATTTAATGTATTGGTATCACTATCTTCTAGACCCCACAGACTCCAAATAATTGTCGGGGTTCAAGGAGACAACAATTGTAAATAATGGTAGTGGGTGACTTCCTTCTAAACACCATAAACTGCAGATAATTGCCATGACTCAAAGAGAAAATTGTTACAAGGAAAATCTCTCTATGGCTAGGGGTAAACCACAATAAAGAGAA
>JZKD02S1736067.1:33365-51841 GCA_000966675.3 Picea glauca | reverse complement strand
AGAATGAACTCCAATTGCACTTTTTATACTCTTTTCCCTTTTCTTCTCTAATAATTAATTATAAAGTAATTTTATAAGTCTCCTTTTAATATTTCCCCAAAGTCATTTTATATCGCCTTTTAATTTAATTATTCAATATCACCTTTAAGTGTTTCTTTTTCACCGAGCGACATTAAAATAATTAAATTAATCAATTCCCTTTCACCGATTATAGCCTACAGAATTAAATAGGCTATTAATTCCTCCTGGAGTGATCTGTGAGAAAGGGATATTACAATTCTCCAAAATTCTCCCAAAGCCAAAAATATCTTTATTTGAGGTTGATCCTCTTATTTATAAACTCACTTTACAACTTTAAAAATAGAATAAAGTAAACAATAAAAAAGAAGAAAATATTGCATGTCATCAAGATGTCGATGAATCGAGAGTTTTTACGGTTGCATGTTCAACATCGTACTGGACCCATTTCTTGAACAGCTCCTCGCACAATTGAAGGTTTGGGAAAACATGTTGATCCATGGGGAAACTTAAGTTTTCCCTTTCTGCCTTGAATCACTGATCTATTTCCAGAAAAAGTGATTCCAACCTGGCAGCTATCTTGACTTCTCCAACAAGATATTTCTGCATGTGGCCATGACTTATAGAAGTGATGATTATAACGTTTGTTTTTCCTTTATCTACAATTTTCTTGAATTCTATGAGTATTTCATCGATTGGATAAAATTCTTGAATATTTTGAAATTGAAAGCTAATCTAAATTATGTATAAAGAAAAATATCTTAAAAAATGGTAACCAAACATTACTAATATACTTTATCCTTGTTAACATTATTATTATAATAATTTTATAATTTTGATATTTATGATTATATTATTAATATTTGCCATATTAAATTTTATTTTATTTTTCAATAATTTACATTATTATTTATTTTGACCTCAAAATCATTAGGTATCACTGATTCACTATTGGCAAGATAACTTCACCCTAAACTCAGATGAGATTTGGGGTTTAGTAGCCTTGACAGACCCATTGACAATATTTTTCAAGGACTTGTTTGATAATTCTTCTTTGGTGGATGTGGCTCCGACTGAGTTGGTTCCTACGTGACGTAATCGCAGAATTGGAGATTCCAACATTGCTAAAAGACTTGACAGATTTTTTGTGGTGGAGGATTTGATTGGCCTAGCTATGAGGTATAGATCGTGGGTGGAATCTCCCTTCTTTTCTAACCATGCTCCTATTATTCTTCAACTGGATATTGGTCTTCAGGTGACAACTCATCCTTTTAAATTCAATCCAGTTTCGTTACGGGATGATTATTTTGCAAAGCTATCTAGTGAAGTTTGGTTTGATGCCCATTTTGAGTTAGTTGAAGGGGCACAAAGAAGACTAGTTGAAAATCTTACACTTCTTAAAAGTCATGTCAAATCTTGGTCGAAATCAAAACATATTCAGGATCAAGATTTTATAAAAAGGTTGGAAGCTGATTTGGAATTGCTTTATGTACAGAAATACAAAGGTTCTCTTATTGTTGATTTAGACCATAGTTTGAGCTTGTTGGAGGCAGAACGCAACAAATTCCTTTTGGACAAAGAAGAAAGTTGGAGGCAGAAGAATAGGGCTATCTGGATTAAGAGTGGCGATAATAACACTAATTTTTTCACAGATTTGCGAGCTACATGAGAAATAAAAAACATCTATGGGACATAACTGATGATGATGGCAGAGTTCACTCTAGCCAGGATGCAATAAAAAATGAAGTTGTTTCATATTTCCACTCTTTTTTTCAAGACTTGAGGAAGCCAAATTTGCGTGCACAGTTGGAGACTATTAGTCTTTACCCAAATCTTTTTATGGAGGAAGAAGTCTCATCATTAGAACAAGCCTGTACACTTGAGGAACTATCAGATGTTCTTAAAGGTTTTGCCAAGGACAAAAGTCTTGGACCGGATGGGTGGACTATCGAATTCTTCCTTCACTTCTTTGACATGGTTGGCCATGATTTACTTTCTATGGTTGAGGATAATAGAATTCATGGCGAAGTATTTCATCCGATTAACTCTACTTTCTTAGCTCTAATTCCAAAAACCAATCATCCTTCATCTTTCTCCGACTATCGTCCTATTTCTCTGTGTAATCTTTTCTATAAGATTATTTCTAAGATAATAGCGAGGAGAATCAGACCAATTCTCTCTCGTACTTTGTCCAATGAACAGTTGGGGTTCCTAAAGGGTCGATAAATACTTGATGCTATTGGAACAACACAGGAGTGCCTTCACAACATTAAAGAAACTTCAGGCTGTTATTTTGAAGTTGGACCTGAAAAAGGCTTATGATTGCACTAACTGGGATTACCTAAGGCTTATGCTTCTTCATTGTGGATTTGGACACCTTATGACAAAGTGGATTATGGGATGTGTTTCCTCAACATCATTTTCCATTCTGATCAACGGGGAGGCTACAAAATTCTTTAACATTGGTAGAGGATTGCACTAGGGATGTCCTTTGTCTCGTCTGTTGTTTATCCTTGTGATGGAGGGTTTGAGCCTCTCTCTAAAAAAATTCATACGGAAGGGAAGTTGACGGGTATAAAGGTTTCTAGGATGGTAAAAAATATCCATCTCTTATTTGTGGACGATGTGCTTATTATGTCTAAAGCTTCTTTTACTGAATGGCATGAAATTCACACTCTTTTATATGTTTTTTGTGGTGCTTCTGGATTGGAGATCAATGTTAATAAGTCAATGTTCCTACACTTTGGTGTACAACAAGTGTTTCTTAATAATTTGAATTTGTTGTTTCATTTTGGTTTCTTGAGCCTTTCGGTTGGGTTTAAATATTTGGGTTTTTATTTAAAGATGGATAGCTATAAGGTGGCGGACTAGCAGTGGCTATTGTTGAAATACGAGAATAGAATTCGACACTGGTGCAATCGCTTTCTATCGTTGGGAGGAAAATATGTTTTGATAAAGGCGGTGCTCGAAATCCAACCGGTGTATTGGTTGGCTTTGGCACACATTCCAGACACAGTTCTGAACCGAATTCGTAAACTGGTATTTTCCTTTCTCTGGTATGGAACTAAATAATCTTCAACCTTTCACTTATGCAATTGGGAGACTATAGAAAGACCTAAAGATTTTGACGGTTGGGGGCTTAGAAACATTTTTTGTTTCTCGAGAGCCTTGGCTGCAAAATCGATGTGGCACAAATTGATGCATCCAGGTATTTGGCAGCGGGTTTTGAAAGACAAATACTTCCCACATTTTTCGGTGACAACTTGGCTGCGCTCAGCCATACCAGTCACATCCTTTGGTTCCCAAACATGGAAGAATTTGTTGAATTCTTTACCATTGATTTTGCACTGGATTGCTTGGAAGCCGGGTGCGGGTGATTCTATTATTACTGGAAAGGATGAAATTTTGGGGATGGGGAAGGATTCTTTTCTTTCTCTAGAGTTGATTACCCGATTAAAGAGAAAAAATGTTTATTTTCTTTTTCAAGCTAGTCGGGCTCCTTTCCAGGGGTCGATCTGCTCCAATTGGCTTAATAGCATAGATTTGGGACTGGAGGGTGACTTTGTCGTTGTATGGGACCGTTACATGTTGATATTGATTGGAGTTGGTATTGCTATTTCCGACAGACAGTACGAATTAAGGTGGACCAGTGGCGACTTTATAGGTCTGTTAACAACCAAAAATGTATACAATGCGCTGGCAGCCGAGTCGTGGAAGAACGGAATTGGAGGTCGGAGGATAAATCTGTGGGGTTGGGATTTCCCACAAAATATCAAACTGTTTACCTGGCTTCTCATTGAAGATAAATTACTCACTTGGAACAATCTCCACAAGCGAGGTTAGTATGGGCCAGGTTTTTGTCACCTATGTAAAGGAAATGAGGAATCTGGTTTTCATCTCTTTGTACACTGCCCTTTCACACACACTGTTTGGCAAAAGATCAAAGAACATTACAAGTTATCCATAGGGTGGTCAGGAACTACAGTGACAAATTGTTTTTCATTGTGGGCTTGTCGGAACCATAGTCTCTCATCCTTGCCAACATTCATATGTTGGTTCATTTGGATTGAAAGAAACTTGGCAATTTTTTAGTCAAGGTCTCCATCTTTGGAGAAGGTCTTTTATCTCTCCATTGCAATAGTGACAATCCATAGCCCACAGAAAACTCAGCACTCCAGTATACATTCTGTCCATTTTTTGCCACATAATAGAATCATAGGATGGTTTGACGGGGCAACACAAATGAATGGGGAACTAAGTGGAGCGGGGGGAGTCATAAATCTCAACGAACACTCAGTCTATAGGTGGACTCTCAATTGTGGAGGAGGAACAAACACAAGAGCGAAACTTTTGGGTGCTTGGGCTGCTCTTTCTTTGGCTCATAGACTTTCCATCACAGATTTCCATGTCATAGGTGATTCCAAAATTGTAATTGACTGGCTTAATAATAAAGGATCTCTATAGGTAATCTCTATAGACTGTTGGAAGGATAGGATAAAAGAACTCTTCAAGCACTTTTCAGTCATCACCTTTGCACATGTTTACAGAGAAGAGAACCTTGAGGCTGATATATTATCCAAAAAGAACCTTACTGCACGTCCTGGAGCTATAACTTACAATTAGCGAGTTAATGGTCATGTGGGGCCAAGACACTTTTTGAAACTGTATTAATTGTTATTTTTATAGACTCTAGTTGTGAGGAGTCTTATATGATGGTAGCTTTTTGGTATGTTTGTAAAGACAAACAACTTTTATTTATAAAAGTTTTTGTCTACTATTTTGGACAATCACCTTAGATGTTTTTTAATTATGTAACCCCTTTGATATGGCTAGTAGATATGGCGGTGAGTATTTCTTAAAACACGACCTTTGACTATAATAAGTTTTTGACATTGTGAACAGATTATATATCTTATCTTAAGATAATGTACAATTTTATTGTGAAAAAAAAAATAAGACGACGGTATCCACATGATTTGCTATGACAAGGCTTGAGGAGGACACATGAAAATAAACCATGTTTATACACACCGTTTCCAAAACGAGCCCTTTTTATCTGATTTTCGTAATTAAATAAACGAATGGTATGATGAATGGTCTATTGGTTTCAAAAGACAAGTTCTTTTTCTATATTTTTTAATTAAAAGCCAAACCACCACCCTGTGTATTATTATTATTATAATTCTCGTCACGGATGTAATTGCAAAATGGTCGTTGTTAAACGTATACCTTTTTCATCACTTCACTTGGGGAATATTGATATTAAATTACATCCGTGATGAATTGTTGAATAAATTATTAATAATGCTTTTTAAAATAAAATAACACACAACATATATTTGGGAGACGTTCCGCTTCTTCTCATTAATGGACGAATTAGAGAT
The DNA here is from genome assembly GCA_000966675.3 of Picea glauca. NCBI lineage: Eukaryota > Viridiplantae > Streptophyta > Pinopsida > Pinales > Pinaceae > Picea > Picea glauca. Next base: position 46,439 of record JZKD02S1736067.1, on the reverse strand, counting down.
ATGGAGAATGCGTTATATGTCCTTCCATTGAAAACAACCATTTTATGGTGTATTCAATGGACCTAAAGCTTAAATTCAACAATAGAATATTCCTCATGAGTGATGAAAAGAATATGACACAGTGTACATGTGAAAATAAAACTTAATAAAACTTATTTTTATTAAGCAATGTACAAAAAGATCCAGTTTATACGCAGGTTGGATATAAAATAGGGTTAGCCAAGTTTGATTTTATCTCATTTTATTAATAGAATATCTAATTACTTTATTATAAATAACAAATAATATTTAAGAAAATTAATCTATGTTATTTTTTCTGGGTGCTTCTACTAATTCCTTTTGGTTATTAGAGGATAGGCACTATATCAACATAACTGGTCAAGTATGTTGGTAGAGTGCATATCTATTTTTTTTTGTGAGTGAGTGTAAGAGCTTGTATTATTAAAGGACGGTTATGATACAAAAAAGGGAGACTCCTTGGTCTGCCAAAAAGGAAACCAGACCAGAGGTTCCTGAGTTGCGTTTTTTGAAATAAACGAGGGGTGTGAATGGACTCCCACCATGGGAAACTAACCCAGTCCTACCATATCCAGTTTTTGAAAAGATAAACACAACAGACATGAGAAAAACAGACGTTGAGACTGACACTAGACTGACCAGACTGACTTGACAAAAGACTAACCAAACACTAGTCCAGGACAATGATGTGTTTCTTTCCTTCATCCGCCTGGCCCTTGTTCTCCTCCTTCTGAGAGATTGTGCGAGTCTTTCTGATATGTGTTGGCACTCTGTTTCCATCGGCTGGCGTGATATCCATGTGATGGACATAGCACAGGTAGAGGTGCAATTGAGCAGCCAACCGCTCCATCTTGGCTTTATGGTCCTTCTCGACCTCAGCTAGCAGTTTGGTAATGGTTTCCAGATTGTTGAGGCGACTCAAGATTTCGTTCAGTAGTTTCTTGTGTTCCTTGTTGTCCTCCAGTCTGTCATCTTCCATTTCCGAGCTCACTTTGCCGATCATTATATTTTTTATCCACGCCATCTCCATCATTTTGTGGTAGAGGGTTTCCCTCGGCTGTGTGGCTCCCGAGTTCGTTATCCAGTCCGCTTCTTGAGTCAGAGCATCCCATGATTTCCCCTTGCATTTGTCTTTGATTTCCTTTTCCCACCGGGTAATGGTCATTTTTCCTTTCGATGCAACCAAAGTATGAAAGTTGCCCTCTGCGTCTTTTGTTGCCTACTCCATCCTTGAAACTCGTCGAGGACTGTTTAGAGTTTCCTTCCCCATGGGGTTTCTTTTGTTGTGCATTCGCTTCATTCGCACCATCCCGTCTAGCCTATGGCAACTCCTTTGTTGGATTCTCAACCTGTTCACATCTACACAGGGGTTCCTCCTTTCCCTGCCCTTATACCTATGGTAGCCCCTGTAGTTGCGCTGGTAGAGTGCATATCGTAATCAAGAGGACAATGTTATTTTTTTGGGGTGCTTCTACTAATTCCTTTTGGTTTGATTAAAGGATAGGCATTATATCAACATAACTTTTCAAGTATGTTGGTCGAGTGCTTATGTTAATCAAGAGGATAGTGGATAATGGTAACATTGTTCAATCAAACCAAAAGGAAATTAAGTGTAGGTGAACCCTAGGATAAAATCTCATCTTGACGGGTTTTAGGACATCTTGACCCTTGCTATGACATAAGTTCCTGCTAGTATTGGCTTACACATTGTCGATGCTAGCTATCCATTGTTCTTAGTATAAAAAACATAACTTGTCTACTATGGGCTAAAGAATGTTGTAAATAGGAGGAAGTGACATATTAGGTGATGTGTGTGTCATCTTGGAGTGACAGTTTTTGTGCTCTTCCTGTCCAAGCATCATGTGCAACTTCAAAATAAACATGCAAAAATTTGCATATGTCTAAAAAGTTTTTTTGTGGAAAAATTGTTGTCATTGGTGATGCAATGTTGTAGAGGAAGGAAGCACCCTAGTTGTGAGTGAAGTTGTGAGAACATATGTGGTCATTGCAAATGAAATCATGCCAACAAAAATTTGTAGTGGAAAAAAAACATAACAAGAATTGGGTGTGTGAGAAAAAGATGTTGAGTATGTGTTATATTTTTTGCATGACTAGACCTCAAAAAAAAAAATTGGCATTTTTTGTGTTTGTTTTTAGTGGTTTTTCGACACATGATTTTTGTTGATGGCTTTCTAATTCTGGTTAAGGAATTAGGGTTATTGACTAATCCAGGTCAATGTATTTGGGGTTTTGGATGCCCTAGGGTCATATATATATAGTATTGTAAACAATGAATACATAATGAATAAAATATTAGAGGTGTGGCTCTAAACATGTTGTTGGTTTTCTTGGTTTGGGTTTCTAGGGTAAAATGTTTGTGTAATGTGTGTGTGTGCCACTGTATCTTATCTATTTTTCTTAAGAATACATTTGCATTCATTTATTGTACAAGGTTAAAATCTACATTTGGTATCAGAGCAATTATTGGCTTCAAGGGGATGTCTTTGTGGTCAAGGGTTTGTCTTGGGTCTATGATAAGCCTTGTTACATTGGTAGATCTACGATATCAATTCCTCAAGTGAAAAGAAATGGCGAGAAGTTCAAAAATAGAGATCTATAACTTCAATGGGAAAAGTTTTGTGATATGGAAGCTCAAAATGGAAGATCTGTTGGTGGAAAAAGATCAGTGGATCGATGTGGATCCAGGTACTATACTTACATAAACATCAGCAAAATACTGTGAAAATATGGATTGGAAGGCAAAGAGCACAATCTGGTTGTGTCTCTCAGATTCAATGTTATTGAATGTGTCAGGGGAAGCTACAACCAAGGTTTTATGGAAAAAGTTAGGGACTTTGTATCAATCTAAGTCCTTGGTAAACAAATTGTTCCTGTGGAAGAATATGTACAACCTAAGGATGAAAAATGGAGACTCGGTGACAAAGTATCTAAATTCCTTTAATACAATGGTAAGTTAGTTATTATATGTTGATATTAAGATTTCTGATGAAGATAAGTGTATCAGTTTATTACGCTTTTTACCAGACTCGTGGGATGGTCTAGTTGTGTCCATAGGTAGTAATACAACTACTTTAAGTTTCGATGATGTGGTCTCATCTTTGTTTTCAGAGGCGATGAGATGAAAAAACATGGAAGGACGAAGCATATATGAATTATTTGCAAGAGAAAGATCCTAGGAAATAAATATGCTGAGTCCTCAAATGGGAGATCTAAATCTCCCAGAAAAATTGTAAAGGTATGTTAGAGATGTGGAAAAGAAGGGCACTGCAACAAACAATGCATATCCAAAAGTGTTGAGAGAGGGAAGGGATCTGAAGATGCTCCTTCTACATAAGAAGAATCCTTTGTAGAAGAAGGATGGGATGTGTACTTGGCTTCTTCAAGAACACATGTAGATCACGATGCACGATTGGTTGACTCATATGTGTCCTTTAATATGACTCCTCACAAGAAGTGGCTATGCGAATATGAAAGGTATGATCGATCTGATGTTTTCCTAGGTGATGAATCGACAACCAAAATCACAGGACGAGGAAAATTTAAGTTGAAGATCATGGATGAAAGGATTAGAACACTCCCTGGTGTTCTGCACATCCTAGGATTGGCCAAATTTTTTATTTTTGTAAGCAAAATGGACGATGCAGGGGTAAAAATGGTGTTTGAGAAAGAAACCTATAGGATGGTTCGAGAAGCAATGGTGTTGTAGAAATGACTTTGGTTTCCAACTCTATATAAGTTGCAGGGAAGCACTATTAGTGTTAGTTGCAAAATTTTTATTGTTCTCGATATTGGAGTTGAAGAAGAAAAAACTCTTACATTCTCTGGAGAAAATATTATGTTGTGGCATCAAATACTAGGGCATATTGAAGAGAAGGGCCTTCAAGTACTACATGTAAAATGTATGGTTTAAGGTATGTCAAATTTCTCTATGGATTTTTATTTATATGAACATTTCATTTACGGGAAGAAAAATTAGGTAAGATTCCCCTCTGGTACAACAAGGGAAGAGGGAATTTTATGGTTGGTGCACAGTAATGTGTTTGGACCTATGTTGGTTCCATGAATAGGAAAATATGAGTATTATTTCTCATTTATAGGTGACTTCTCTAGGAATACTTGGATTTATTTCCTCGGGAAAAAATATGAAGTGTTTGACAATTTCAAAGAGTCTAAGGCTCTTGTGAAAAATCAGATATAGAAGATAATTAAGGTGTTGAGGATGGATAATGGTGGATATTTCTGTGAAAATAAATTCAAAGAGTTTTGTAAGAAGTGAGGTATAGAAAGGAAAAATACTACTCCATATACACCTCAACATAATGGAGTTGCAGAAAGGATGAACAAGAAGTTGATGGAAAAATCAAGGTGCATGATCAATGGTGTCGGTTTAGTGATAGAATTATAGATAGAGGCAGTGGGTATTGCGTGTTACCTAGTAAATCGATCACCCTCATTATCACTGGATGAAAATACTCAACACGAGGTATGGACTGGTGAGAAACCCTCTCTCACAGATCTTAGGGTATTTGGTTGTGATGCCTATGTTCACGTTCCAAAGGAAAGCAAGAGTAAGCTAGATAAAAAGGATGAAAAATGTATCTTTATTGGGTATAAAAATGGTTTGAAAGGTTATAAGATTTGGAACCCATAAAATAAGAAGGTAGTGTATAGCTAAGATGTGGTATTTAGAGGAATCAAAGATGTTTTCAAACAGGAAGTCCTACCAAGGAAGGAAGAACCAGAGAAAATAGAGTGTGAGTTGAAGTATAATGAATCAAACTCTACAAAAGAATGAGAATTAGAAGAAGAAGATCCTCATACTCCAATATTGAAGAGATCAATTTGGGAAAGAAGGAAACCAAAAAGGTATACTCCGCCTGTTTTTTGTTCAAATTTTGCTTTGTTTATTACTGATGACAATCCTAGAAAAATTAGGGAGGTGGTGTATTCATAGGATGGAAAACTATGGGAAAAGGCCATGATTGAAGAAATGGAAGCATTGGACAAGAATGAGGCCTTTGATTTAGTGGAGTTGAAAAATGGAAGAAATCCCATTGGAAATAAATGGTTGTTTAAGAAGAAGTTGAATGCATAAAGCAAAGTTTAAAAATACAAAGCTCGACTAGTAGCAAAAGGTTATTTCCAAGTAGAGGAAATTGAATTTGGTGAGATTTTTTCTGTTGTTTCCAAGTTAACTTCAATTAGATTTCTTTTATCTATTGTTGTTTCTTTTGATTTTGAAGTAGAATAGATGGATGTGATGAAAATGTTCCTACATGGGGATATGGAAGAAACAATCTAAATGAAGCAACCAGAAGGATTCTCTATGAAGGGAAATAAAGAGATGTTATGCAAGATGAAAAAGTCAATGTATGGATTAAAGCAATCACCAAGGCCGTGGTATAAAAAAATGATACTTATATGTTGGGAATTGGATTCACAAGGAGAAAATCATATCACTACATGTATTTCAAGTTAATCATTGATCATCTTATTTACTTGGCCTTGTATGTGGATGATATGTTGTTGATAGAAAACAACAAGGATATTATCCAGGAAGTGAAAACTCAATTTCCCTCTCAATTTGACATGAAGGATCTTGGAGCTGCAAATGTCATTTTTGGAATGGAAATTAAAAGAGATCGGGAAAAGAGGAAACGTTGGTTAAATTGGAGGAAATATGTCGAGACAATGTTGTCGAGGTTTAATATGAAGAAATGTAAGTTGGTTAGGGTCCCTATTACTATAGGTGTAAATTTAGATGTGGATCAGTGTTCCAAGAGACTAAAGAGGAAGAGACATGTCTTGTGTTTTGTATGCTAGTGCAGTTGGTTGTTTGATGTATGCAATGGCTTGTACTAGATCGAACATTTCACATGCAGTGGGAGTTTTGAGCAGGTATATGTCACAATCATGGAAGGAAAATTGGACAACAATAAAAGAAGGTTTCCAGGTATTTTCTTGGCACTACTAGTTATGTATTGTGCTACCGAGGAAGACCAGGATTGGATAGAGTGTTGGAAATACATGGCTTTGTTCATGCAGACTGAGTTGGAGATCTAGATCACAAAATATATACAAGCATGTATGTGTTTAACCTATTTGGAGGAGAAATTGATTGGATGAGAAAAAGACAGTCTGTAGTGGAACTCTCAACTATAGAAGTTGAATACATCGCAACCACTCATGCACGCAAGGAAGTAGTATGGTTACATAGATTTTGTTTAGGTATTGGGTTGGTACTACAAGTTGTAAGGATAGATTGTGACAGTAAAAGTGCAATATTAAACATAACTTATCACTAAAAGACAAATCATATTGATGTTCAATATGACTTTGTATGAGACATGGTTGAATAAAAGAAGGTGTTGTTGATGAAGGTGGACACTTTGAAGAATGTCGCAAATTCATTAACAAAATCTGTGAGCATTGAGAAGTTCTCTTGGTGTAGAGGATCTATGGGATTGCTTCCTTGGATTGTTGATTATGTAATCTTGTAACCCCTAGTATGCAAAGAAAATAACAAGTGGGAGAATGTTCACATTTTGTGTATGTTTTTAGTGGTCTTTAGGCACATGGTTTTTGTCGATGGTTTTCTATTTTGGTTAAGAAATTAGGGTTTTTTACTAATATAGGTCAATGTGTTAGGGGTTTTGGATGTTGCGGGATTATATATATATATATTGTAAACAATGAAGATATGATGAATAGAATATTAGAGGTGTGGCTCTAAACAAGTTGTTGTTTTTCCCAGTTTGGGTTTCTTGGGTAAAATATTTGTGTAATGTGTGTGTGTGTGTGAAATTGTATCTTTTATGTTTTTATTAATAATCCATTTGCAATAATTTATTATACTATTTTAAAATTTACAAACGAGGAATAATTGGTGTAACAACTATTGAATTCTTTGGTGATGCTAAGATTGTAGTAGCTATAAATTTGTTGGGATTGAAGAGTATTGGAGATGTTGTAGACAAAAATATTGTGATAGTCATGGAAGTCGAGGATGTATTTGTGGAAAATTATCCATTAGAGTTTCTAATTGAAGCCATTGCATTTTATACCTTCTCTCTTTATGTCATTAATTCTAAAGGTTGTTCCCAGTTAGACTACCTGATCTTCTAGTTGAAATCATATCTTCTTCCATATGTGGAATTATGTGTTTTCCCATTTGATAACTTTGTAAGTTGGAATTACCAAGTTATGCAACACCTCTTGGATTATAATAAATACCAAAATAAAATTGTTTCCTTTTATATAGCCTTTGATATGGAGGAACACAATTTCAATTTTCAGATCCCCATGGATGAGTTTTGAAATACACCCCAACAAAAGGAATGTGAATGTTTCCTTGTGAAAAACCTCGAGGAGGTTGTCAAGGTTTCTAGCAAGGGTAGAAATGATGGGGCACACACTTTGACCTTGAAATGTGCAAGATCCAAGCTAGGTAGTTCACCTGTGGATGTATAGCATTGGATTTGGTTTCAGAGAGAATCCAAAAGTGAAACCACTTATTGAGAGACAATTGCCTTATAACATTATTGTAGCATTATTTCAATTGAGAAGTATAGTTGAGGTTTGGTTTATGAATGTGTTAGCACTGAGARTCACCCTCAGATTGCAGGAGGATAAGCCCAGTACCCATCAGAGTTTTTGGTGGATGTTGGTTTTATATGAGTGGAGGTCAATGGACAAAACTCAATATATGAATGACGTTCAATACAGAACTGGATAAGAAATGCACAGGGAAGTGAGGGCCACATTAACTTCAGTCAATGAGTTGAGTTTAAGTGTGAGCAGAGGGAAGACATAGTGAGGAAGGTGAACAAGACTGCTATGGGCATACGGCTTTCAAGCAGCTTGGAGAAGAAAAACTCAAACTCGATATCACTCTTGAGTTCAAGCTTCAGACACTGAAATATGTCTAAAAAACACAGTCACCACAACACAATGATCAAACCTACATCAACATGCAACTACAACAACTTGAATGGATCCTCCATGCCCGAGCCATTTAGTGTAGGAGGTAAAAAGATAACAAGGGAGCTAACTAAAACTAGTCACGATACCACTGTAATCAAACCTACATTACAACAACATAACAACCCTCGACTGGATCGTCCATGCCCGAGTGTTTTCGCACAATTTTTACAGAGATATGAAAAGAAGTTGACTTCTATTAACATGAAAGTCTCAAATTTGATACATAACCAGAGAACGGTTCTGGCATCAAAACATTACAAAATAGGGATCTCTGCTCAACCAGTTGATGACCTTAACAAAATATCAAAACTACTTATTTATACTCAGAACAATTCGCCACTACCAGGAGTGTGATTTGATCACTACATTCAAAGCATTGCATCTGGGCAGTCTTCTGTTAGACTATGCATGTATCCCTCTATCAGACGTGAGCTCATATTGGCATGGATTTTGTAGGGAAATCTACCCATAGGGGTACTACGGGATGATGGTTCAGTCCCCACAGCCGGACCTTCCATGCCTTCCATTTATGGATTGAGCTGAGGTTTGAAATATCGACTCTATTTTCATTAACTGCCTTTTCTCGGGGAATCAACGATATTAAATGCTCAGGGGGAGGCCACGTGGTGCTCTTAGATAGGATGTTATATAAACATGTGATTGCAGGGATTCTTGAAAGTGATATGGGTTCAGACTGCTTTTGGGCCCGTAATCCACCACCTTTTGCCACATAGCACTTTCGCCCTACCATGGTTTCAATTGCGGGACCGCTCAATAATTTTATCAATCGAGCAAGTTGCATCCCCACAATGAAGCATGGTCATTGATCTAGATGCGGCCTACAATCTAGGTGCACCTGCTATATTTAGCGCTACTTCCAATCTTAACCACCCACCAACTTTAGAATTCGCCAAATTGTGCCCTAGGGGAGGGGGACGCTACTATTGATGTTGAACAATAACACCTCCCGGAGGATGACCTTTCACTGCTACATTGACGTGTCATGAAAGAGAAGTGACATGTGTCACTAAGAAAGAAGCAAATGATATGTCCACGACTGCCTGGACTGAGTTCCATGTGTCACTGTCGAGTAGGTGCCAGGTGTCACGACCGACGAGTGCTCCAGATGTCCATACTGATAACTACCACGTATCCTCTTAAATCGACAACTGAGATCTACTTCGGGTCTCCGGACTCTGGGAAAATCCAATCTCAAACCTCATCCTCTTCCATGCGCTTTTACCTGGAGCTAAGGATCTGGCGACATGTGGCTCCTGGATCAACGACTAAGATCCCTTCGAGTCTCCAGGCTCCAGGAAAATCAAAACTCAAATCTCTCTTTTTCCCCTTCGCTTTCCTCCGGAGCTCTAGATTTGGCACCGCGTGTCCATTTGAATCAGACGACTGAGACTTACTCTAGGCCTTCGGGCTTCAAGTGTTTCGGGCCTTTGGGACTTTGGGCGCTTCATACCTTCGGGACTTCGGGCACTTCATCACTTCAGCGCTTCGGGCCTTCGAGACTTTGGGAGGCACTGCCACTAAGATCAACGGTTCCCTGCTAATTTTGAGATCAATGGTCCATGATTGCTTCAGGAGTTCGGGCTTCAACTCTTCGGAAGTTTTATGCACTTCTCGCTTTGAAACTCCTGAAGCTCATTTCCCCGAACACTTGGATCGACTACTACCTGTCCCCCTCAAGATCGGACGGCTCATGATCACTTCGATTTTCGGGACTTCGAACCTTTGACAAACAACTTTAACAATATTTTGAACCCCCAATTCCTGCGAATCGCCGATCTAATATTCTCAGGAATGTCTTCCCCTGAAGATGATCTCGCTTGTTGCTTGCATTTCGAGCCCGAAACGGACTGCTCTAAATGTTGCACTTTGACGTTTCTTGTGCAGGCCGCGAACTTGGACAACCTGATGCCCTTGACAACTAGATGTGATAACAAAATGAAAGCGATATTATGGCCATCTTTAGTGAGTGTGTAATAGTTATTATGAGTGTCATATTGGGTAGAGAGATCAAACCAGTACAGTTTACCCAACATAAGTTCTGCACAATCTAGAGAGGTTACATCTTCGAATGAAATATTTGAAATGTGGGGTAATAAAAAAGGAAAAGACACATTGTTGAGAAACAAATAAGGATTGGTTGCCTTCATTCACCTAGATAATGTAGTAAGGCTTGAGATGAGGGGTTACACGAAGTGCCATGGATTTGACAAGGATAGTAGAAATAAGGTTGTTTTGAATACCATTATCATGAATCAATGTAAATAAGTGATCCTTGACATGGTAGTTATGAGTAAATAACAACTCATGATCATAAGGGGTATAAGATTTGTTCACAATAATGTGTTGAAGACAAGGTTCTGTAGGATTCTCAATGTAATAATGTTAGCAAGGGACATAGAAAAGGGTGTGGGTTCCAGTTTGGACAAAAATGTTTTGATGGGGCATTGACATTAGAGGGTGCAACAATTGGAAGTGTTGTGATTTATGCTCTTGTGAAAATTGCAATATTGTCTGGTGGTGGAGGAGAAGGAGTTGGAAAATTTGTGGGTGAGCGGGAATGTCTAGGAGAAAATGAAGAAGGGGAATGGAGGGAAAAAGGTTGGTTCCCAACTTACAGTCCAATGCTAGATCATGCTAACCTGCTAAAGATAGAGATGAACTCAATACCATGGCTAGTTCATTGTGAAAATGAGGTAATAAACCATAATTGAACTTAATGATAAGTATTTGTTCTGGATCAGAATCAAAGAGTTTCACTTGAAGCTTGAAAAACACTTCAATATATTATTTTATTGGTTGGTTGGAAAATTCATACCAAAATTGAAGCCATTTGGACCAGAGACCTTTCCTATAGTTGAGGGAATACAAGCACTCATAAAATGCAACAATGCATAATGTGTGTCAATTGGTGATGGCATAGAAACTTGGTTAAACCACTTACTCATTTCATTTAACCCAAAGATAACCACTTTTGACCCATGTGCACTGAGCATTTTTCCACCATTGGCTAGGTATACCCTGGAGGTGACAAGTGGCTAAGGTAATCTTGTCTCATTATGGTAGGTCAAATTTATGCTTTAAATAAGTGGACAGTTGCATAATCCAAACATCCACTTCTTTACCATCAAATGATCCCCAAAACTGAGGGAGAGTCACCTTAGGATCCCAATGTAGGCTATAAGGAAGTGTTTCTTTGGAGATGTTGATATTTATGTCTTCAACTTGAGTGGTTATATCATGGAGAACCTAATGTTGTTGTTGTTAAAATTTTCATTGTTGATTTTTAAAGCTTAAATATGCAGATTGGTGATGGAAACATCTATATAGTCACATGCTTTATAAGGGGCCATGATTCTAATAGAAAAATAATGGCTCGAGATAACAATGTGCTTGTATTAACACCTTACTAAAGAGGCAATCCAAATTTTGAAAATATAGATTGGCTCAAAGATATTGAGATATCATATATTATATATTAATTTAATAACAATTCAATATATAAATATACAAGTAGCTAGAGAGATGTAGTTATATAGCCATAGAAATATCATGAACCATATATATCAATTTTCTCAATATAAGATGATACAACATAATAAAATGAATCTACTTAATATAAGAAGATGTAACTCTAATTAGCCATTATTAGAAGTGAGAGGTGGTAATTCTTTAAAATTGGGCATCACTCCCAAATGTAGTCAAACAAGGAGAACCACGATGATTGTGGTGATCTCTTCTTTCAAATTAAAATGAAACATAATTTTGTTAGTTTGATCCCAACGAAAAAAATTAAACGAAAACAAACTGTGTATAACATCTTCTCTGTCACTTGGTTCTCAAACTATTGTAGATATGAAGATTATAAAAATATTGAAGCGGAGATAAGTAGTGTCAATCAACATAATTAAGATAAGTAGTGTCAATCAACATAATTAAAAGACTAGAGGGGGTAGTAGTGATACAAAACATTATTGTGGAGAGATGGAACTCTCAAAAAAAAGTTGTGTTGTAATATGGGGAAAGTATTTACTCACAACAACTTGCCGTTAGAAATGAAAAAATCATATGCATAGAAAAAATGCCTTCCAAATATGGAAAATTATATTTATACGTAGTTAACAACTTGTCCCCAAAATTTTCGTACGTTGGACCAAAATATTTGGAGAAAAAAATATAGAACTGAGATCACATTTGTGAGGAAATAAAAACTCTAGGGATGATAACTAGAACTAAATGAGCCTTTGAGAAAAAATTGAGTGTTTTTGTTTCAAAGAATGGATCCATGTTGAAGCAAAGGTATACAATCTTTTAAGTGAAGGGATGAACCCCTCTTTATTTACTTTGATTGCATGGTTGTGAAAACCAAAAACAAAAGCTTTGATACCAATTAATACAAAATATATGTGGAGATAAAAATTAGTGTACTAAGCAATGTGAAAAAGGCATTTCGACATGTAACTTTCCTCCTTTTATAGTAAGGTTGGATACAAAACTATGTTGATAAATTTTAAAATCATCTCCCCTTTATTAGTTCATGCCCTTTAGATTGAGGGACTATTAGTAATCGGTTTTCCTATCTTTGCATGAAGATTGATGCAAAAAGAACATTTTACCCAAAGTTTTTACGAATCCATATGAGTTTCTCTGGAAAATTTCATTTTTATCCTATGTTTTGATCTTTGAGGTCTTATTTCGCCTCTTCCCGAGGAAGAAGCCCATATATTCAACCAAAAATTTAGTTCAAGGCGACCAAAACCTTAGTTTAAAGTATAGTTCAGCTAGTAGTTTCATTGGATATCAAGTAATGTTAGATTTCAATCTAGCATTACTTCATAGCATTAAATGTTTTCTTGGTTTTTCCATTCTCCATATGGTTTCAATATTTTTTTTATTTTTATGATATGGATGTCATGTAGAGAAGCAAGCCCATTGTCAACTCCCTTTATGATATGGATGTCATGTCTAGCAACAACTTACTGTCAACAACTCACTATCAACTCCTTAAGCTCGAGGTTGTTGAGCTTCGACCTA
>JZKD02S1736056.1:91920-103536 GCA_000966675.3 Picea glauca | reverse complement strand
TGAGATGAGGCAACAACCTCAATAGATATCAATATGTCAACAGGTATGCAAACTGTCAGTAGTGCAGCCCGCATGTGCATGCGCTCTGGCTCACTACAACCCGCGTGTGAACGCGGCCAGTGTATAATGTAACAAGCGTATGCTTCTGAGCAACTAAGGTTTTGCTTTGATTCACATGCTCAGATCCTCTATAACCTACAATCACTTTCTCTTATGTCTTCCACTGTCCAAACTGACCCACAGCCAGTCACAACACATCCAAGCTCTCCAATAGTTTGCTCATGCTCCACAATAAATTAATATGAATGCCATCTCAATCATGTATAAATAACTAGTATACCATATCAATCATGTCACTATTGAATCACAAGAGTGTTGCTCACTCCATTGAGCCGCATCATAGAATCCATACCAAGAATGCCCTAAGCATTCACAACATATCAAACAATAGCATCTATCAAGACAATAATGTAACCATACCAGTGTCTTAGTGATAGATCTAAGGCCATAGAATGTAGATCTGGAACCTGCCTCGTCATCCAAGAGCTTGGCACCAACTCAAACACAAATCTCCATGAGATTATTCAGTCCACGCTCCCTATACATAGTCATCCCGCATGTACACTCACCCTATACACATCCAGATCGCATGTACACACACCCTATACAAAGACAACCCGTGTGGGCATCAGAAAACAGGGTTTTCTGTGAATCCGAGACTTTTGTCGTCAAGATCTCCGACATTGCTGAAACTTTGATGCGTCCATGAGATCCTCCTCTCGCTCTCTTCCTCAGAATATATCTTCAATCATGCTCAAGAGAACCACATCAACAAGATGCTCTCACAAGAAGCTCTCCATCAATACTCCACAAGATATTCACAAGAAGCTCTTCATTGATCCACAAAGGATTCTCATCAAATGTGCATTTTACAAGAGATCCTAGCTTCTTATTTATACTTTCATTTTCTAGGTCACTTAATCCATTTTTAGGTTACTTAACCCATTTATAGGTCACTTAACCTATTTTCCTTATTTTAGGGTTAACCACTTTCCATGAATAGAAAGTTCTTCAATACTTTATCATTTAAATATTCCTTCTTGATCTTGTCACTTTACTTTATCATTTAAATAATCCATCTTGATTTTGTCACTTTACTTTATCATTTAAATAATGATTTCTTCTTTTCAAGCACTTTTACTTCTTTGACCTTTTGGGGCTTCAAACCTTCATATGGGGGTCCTCCAACTTCATAAGGCCATAACTCTCAAACTGTGAGGAGTTATGTGACATTCCACATACCACCAGAAATGGCATGTCAAGCACTATCCATCTAGGATAGTTTCGCCAACAACTTCATTGATCTTAATCTCATTATTCCACATGCAAGCATGGATCCTCCAACATTTCTTCTAGGATAACCCAATCCATAAAGCGTCTTCCCGTGATGGCTTTCACCATAAGGGGACCACTTTGGATTTCATCCATTTGTGCACCTTATCAATCATGATAAGACACTAATGATTCATCTTTGCATCGATTGGTTTCCACTTGGACATATATCATTCTTATCAAGGGCATCATATCAATCAATTACTTGACATCAATCAAACCAAATCATTTACATCAATGACATATGATCCAACAATCTCCCAAATGATCAAACCATTGGCATCAATGACAACATGATCCAACAATTATGTGTAATGTTTTTATAGATTATCCATGGGAATTTGATTGATGTTATTTATGCTTGGTTGACTTATTTTATATATTTGTTGGTTTTCCTTTCTCTTTTACCCATTTACCATTACAGATTGACCTTAGTTCATAACCAAGAAGCTTCCCAACAACAACCCTTAAAGACTATCGAACCCTCTGGTCACCCAGAAGGAAAAACAATACACAGAGTGTACTACCCAGTCTCTCCCGAGATAGCTCTATGGATGGCTGCAATACTCAAGTGTTTGCAGCTTGAGACTGAGCGAGATCTGTGCTTGTACGTCACAACCTTTATGAAGTCCATTTAACATCTTGTTATAACATTCATTCTACGCATGCATGTAAAATACCAGATCTAATTAATCACTTCATTCATTCAACATTAATCAACTAATCAGATACAAAGACACATTCATTCAATCCCACAACACAGTGTTACCATGGTTCACCCCCTCCTGGGCTACGTCCACAAAGATCTGGCTCTCAGGATTTTATTATGGTTTAGAAAGATATCACACCGCACATGCTTACAATCTTATTTATCCTTCTTTCCCACTGGCTCCTTGATCCCTGTGAGGCTGACTAGATTGCACCAGGCTCCTCAGCTTGCGATCTAACCCTCGGGATCGAGTCGCTCCCTCCTTAATTCACTAACCATCTTAATGATTCGTAGAGTTCTTACAATAATCTTCCTCTCTATCTCCTCCCTCTCCCTTCTCTCCTAAGTACTACTTATTTATATTTTTGTCTCACCAACCATTACAATGTAATACAAAAACCCTAACCCTAGTGTTGTTAGGTCTTCCATGCATGCGTGTGTGTTTCTTTTCCTTCTAGCCGTCTCTTCCTCTTGCATGGATTTCTTTCCCAAATATCCTTTCTTTCTGATTTGACCTGCTTCCAGCAAGCCCCCAACACTATCATGTGGCTCGTCTTGAGCCACCTAATCCTGGTGTGCTTCGTCAATTTCTCTTGCGATCGCTTGGAACTTCTCTCTGAGCTCCGTTGCTTGCGTTTGGGCCTGCACGGTCTTCTCTTTGAGTGCGTCCAATACATGCACTACAATATCGTCGTTGACCATCCTTGAGCACTATGCCTGGGTTTGTGCCATATTTGTTTTTGCTTCCTCTGCTCGTGCAATGATCTCTGTTGCCTGCTCCTGGAGCAGTTCCATTTGATATTGATGCTCCCTTTTCTATGTCTGTGCAACTATGAGTTCTTCCCATAGTTTCTTCATATCCTGCGCTCCTTTGACGCAATTCGTGATTGGCATTGTCTTCTACCTCTGCTTGAGGTCTTGGATAGTTGCGCTTATCCTTTCTCCTTCTTGGTCCCACTGTTGGACCTGTTGATCCTCTTCCAGCTTCGTCCAAAGTTGTGTTGCTTTCTCGAACAACTCGTCCACCGCATGGAATTGCCACTCTATCTCCTTTATCTGCGTTGTTTCCTCCTTCTTCCTCTTCTCCTTCACCTCTTGTGGAGTGGTACATGTGAGTTTCTCCTGGAGGTGCTCGATATCCTCTTTGTATTGATCGATTGTCTGCACAATCTGATCAATCTTTTGTGTCACCGTGAGTTCAACCATCTGTGCTCTCTTTGGGATTTTCTTATAGGCTACAACCAATTTCCACTCCATCCTATTCATGCGGTCTTTCTCATCTTTGGTCTTGAGATTAGCCTACTTGAGTACCAATTCCAACTCATCCTGATTGTTCTTTTCCTACTGCAATTTCATTGCGTCTGTGTGTGTGCAAGATTGTACCTCCTGTGTAACCCTGGCTTGTATTTTATACAAGGCCTTGGTTGGTATCCATGTCAATACCAACTATATTTGAGCCAAGTCCTTTAGGGGTGTCTTCCCCACGATTTTTTCCATATGTAACATGCTCGGTGTGACGTGAAGTGTTGAGCTCGGTTGTGCTGTCGTCTGGATCCTGTCCTGCTCGCTTGATCCAATTTCACCTCCTATCTGTGATGCTGATGGGACCATTCCTTTGTCGTTGTTGGATGCCTGTGCTTCTCTGAGATGCTTGAGGAGCTTTCACATGTGTGCCATCTCTTCCTCAATCATGTCCCTTTGGCACACAACATTATTGAAATCCTCAACTGTGTGATCCTGGATCATTTGGGCCACCATGTTCGCATCATCCTCGGTGATCATGTATTCTGGGGGCGTTTTGTGTGCCTTCTCCTTCTTGCACACACCCCCCGTCTGGATGACTGGCCTCTTAGTCTAGCATTGCTCCTCTGGAGTAGCACTTGATGTAGTCCCCTGTGCTGTCTCAACCTATTTTTGTTGTACCTGTGGCGCATGTGTGTTGTTCATCTTCCCCACCTGGGTGTCTGTCTTGGATGTCCCCCCTTTTTTATGTTGTGCCTTGCTCTGACCTATCTGTGGTCTCTTGGGCACTGTTATCTCTTCAACATGTGTATGTTCCTGTCTTACCTCCTCTTATTGTATTTCTACGAGTATTTCTCGATTGACGACTGGAATCCTCTAGTCATCATCCCAATTCTTAATGTCCATATTTATGTCCACCCTCTTAATGCAGTAGCGTTGTTGTAGCCATTGATTATCGGGATCTTTCCGCGCCTGGATCCACATTGCATGTCTAGTGGCTTTGAATTTGGTTATACCCTGATATTGTGTGATTGCTTTCGGTGTCACCCTCCAAGTGTTGGCGATGTTTTCCTGTAGATCCCTAAGATATCCTTCAAATATGGTTGCATTCACCTTTTTGTTCTTAGGGTCTGAAGCGGACCCCAAAAATAAGTATCACGCTCCATGGTAGGGATTGGGTCTAGTGGAAAAGAATGAATACTTCAACTCCTTCCATCAGATCAAGGCTATCAAGATGAGTAGCCATGAATAATGAAATTCTATCCCCAGATCCCACGCGTCCTTGCAGTCGTCTAGGAACATATTCGACAAATAAGGGGCCCAACTGAGTGTGGTTCCCTCTACAAACTGTGCTATAGCTACGACAACCCCGGCCGAGACTTCCTTCTTGTGGAATTTCTTGAGTAATTTGCATGCCATAATTTTTGTGGCCATTCTTGTCGCAGCGTCACTAATATGCTTGATGATGATTCTACGCAACCCCCTTTAAGTACCATATTTCTTCTTCATTTCCTCGACCAATGATTTATCCTTCATTTTTTCCTCAAGGAACTGTGCGAGATCCTTACCCCATGATGGCATCCATGTGATGTATGTGATTAGCTCTAAGTCTATTGAGATGATCTGTTCCATCCATAGGTATCTACCATGGGTGACTGCCATCAACTGCTTGACCCAGTGGTTTGCATACTGGCCCCTCCCAAAGTGTGGGAAGTCCAACGGGACTAGAATCTCATTTTTGGCTAGTCCTGTTGCCCACTGGACTAGTTGATTAATTGGTTCACCAAAGGGTCCTATACCCACAGTCTTTGGGTAGACTTGCTTGGCGAACTCTAGGAACTTGTCTATGTCTGTCATGTCATGGTATGAGTACCTCAATTTCTCCATGTGGCCTAACATATTTGTTGTTATTCGTACCCCTTCCGAAATGTGCGGCAAGACAATGGATGTGGTGGCTTGCCTGCGCGGTGACCTTGGTACCACCTGCTTTCCCTTTTGCTGTGGTGGATGACTCGAGGTTCCAGCCTCCATTGTTCACTCTTCTGCATACTCCTCTAGTCAGCCAGTGACATATTCCATTGTTCCCTCATGTGGTTGTTCTAGCTTGGTTGTTTGTAACCTTTCTGGTGCGACCGTTTATGCCTAGTTTGGGGCCATCTCATTGTCTCTCGGGGATTCTTCAGGGTTTTCTGGGTGCACTTGGCTTCTTGCATCTTCCTCTTGTTGTCCCTGTTCTCCTTTGGGTACATCCATGTCCATGCCCACTGGTGTTTTCTGCTGGGTTTCCTCCACAATGGGTGTGGGGCTTCCTGGTGTCATATCAGGCGACAGGATTTCGTTCACATTGAAGACTTCTAGAGGCTGAGGTGGTTGTTGTTTTCTTCCCTGTGGCTGTGGTGGTGCTCTGGAATTGCTTCGAGGTCTGCTGGTAGTCTTGCTCAATTCTCCCTGTTTGGGTGGTGTGACGATGGTAAGGATTTTGTTCGCCAATATTAGTGGCCTCTACAACCTCTACAACCTTAACTCTCCTCTTCGTATGCTCTATCTCTCTATGCCTTTCCTAATTTCATAATAACCTTTATGATCCCTCGTGCTTACTTTGTATTGGGGTCATGTGAAGCTTGTCGGAGATGTTACAATGATTGCATTTTAATTGAACCATCGTTTCCCACGTACTTGCCATTGATTTCACTTGTCGTCACCAATTGTCACGATTAATGCGGCATCCCGTCAATCATTTATGGAATTCAATTATGATATCTGCCGTCAGTTGGCGCTTCTTTTTCCCGTATCCGTCTTTCCGGATGTTTCCACTTTGTAGGGACCATTGGCCTTGTCTTTGTCGAGCTAGCATTGCCGAGTGTGCGCACTCATTATCTTTTCGACGCACTATATATATATATATATATATATATATATATATATATATATATATATTAGGTGCTAAGGGGTCGACTGTCCCTATACATCTTCAGAAGGCTCCCATTGATCATTCCTCTGAGTTCCGTGCCTCCTAAATCCTTCAACTGTACATCTCCCCCATCTGTAACAGTTTTTACTTCGTATGTTCCTAACGAATGCATTCCGAGTTTTCTTGGATGCTGAAGGGATTTACTATCATACATCAAAACTAAGTCTCCTTCCTTGAAATTTTTCCTCTTGATATGTCTGTCATGCCAAGATTTGTCCCTTGCTTTTTGGACTTCGTGGAGAAACCATGATAGAATCCTATCTTCCTCCATGATCATCAGTGGATTCAACCTATCCTATATTGTGCCTCATTCTGTCATGTTCGTAATTTCTGCTATGCAAAGGTTAGGTACCAAAAATTCCAGTGGCACTACTGCTTGTTGTCCATATACCAATATGAATGGAATTTGTCGTATCAATTCCTTGCATGTGGTCCTGTATGCCCACAATATTGCTCGTATATTTAGGTCCCAATCATCCCTATTAACGTTATAGATCTTCGTCAGTGCATTTTCAAGGATCTTGTTCAAGGATTCCACTCTTCCATTTTCTTGAGGATGATATGGTGTACTCTTTTGATGATGAAATTCAAATTCCTTAGTCATAGCCTTAATAGTATTGTTAATCAAGTGAGTGCCTTGGTCACTCATCAAAATCCTAGGGCAACCAAATCTAGTGATCACTTGTTCGAACAGGATGTGTGTTGTTGTCTCTGCGCTGGAATATTTGACTGGTGCTTCTTCCGCCCATCTTGTCAGGTATTTTTTCGCCGTGATAATGTACTTCGCTCCTGTCCTTTTTTTTGGTGGGTTAATTGGTCCCACAAAATCTATTGCCCATTTGTTAAATACCTTCAAAGTTACCTATGGTCGCAGGGGCATCTCGTCCCTTCTATTCAGTTTGCCAACCCTATGACATACATCACATTTGTTGTAGTAATCCTTTGAGTCTATGTGAACAATCGACCACCATAGTATTGCGTGCAATACCTTCTACGCGGTATCTTTTCTTGCATAATTCCCTCCTGCTATTCCCTCACGGGATTCTACTAAAATTCTAGGTCTTTCATGTTCTATCACACATATTCTCAAGATGTTATCTGCACTCATTTTGTATAAGTGTCCTACAATCAACTGATAGTCTACAACCCAAACTACCAATTTTTTCTTCTGCATGGTGTTGAATTCCTGTGGCGTAGTCCTTGTACTCAAGTATTGGATAATGTCTGTGAAGTATTCATCGATGATCTGGAATGACAATAACTGTGCATTTCGAAAGTTGTCCTCTATATTTGTAGGTTCCTCCCCATTCGTGATCCTCAACAGGTGATTAGGTCCTGCGTTC
Source organism: Picea glauca (assembly GCA_000966675.3). Lineage (NCBI taxonomy): Eukaryota > Viridiplantae > Streptophyta > Pinopsida > Pinales > Pinaceae > Picea > Picea glauca. The sequence goes on along the minus strand of JZKD02S1736056.1, from coordinate 95,879 downwards.
AACTTCCCTGGCTTGACTACTAATTCAAAATCAAATTCTTGAAACATCAATAGCCATCTGCAAATTTTCCCCTCCAACACTGGCTTGTTAACTAGGTATTTGAACATTGAATGGTCTATGAACATCTTGAAATGTTTTCCCAGTAAGTAATGTCTAAACTTCTAAAGAGCGTAGACCATAGCTAGGCCTTCCCTCTCTGTAGTGTTGTAGTTTTGCTCTGATTCTGATAGTTTTCTGCTAGCAAATGCTATAGGATGATCCAATTCTCCTGCTCCTGGCTGCGTCGGAATAGCTCCAAGTGCTATTGTCGATGCATCTACATGTACATGTAATGTATTCTCCCAGTTTGGGAATACTAGTATTGGTGTTGTTACCATATTTTCTTTCAGTGTATCCAGACTGTGTTGACAATCCTCATTCCATTGGAACTTTGTGTCTTTCCTTAGCAGTTTCTCCATTGGTGCGGTGATTTGCGTGTACCCTTTTATAAATTTCCTGTAGTATCCTGTGTGTCGGAATGTCACTCTTAGTTGACAGATTGTTTTTGGTGGTGGGAGGTTAACGATTATTGCAATCTTGGCAGGATCTAAAACCTTGTTTTCATACTATATGGCCCAATAGTATCCCAAAAGGTGTTTCGAAGATGCACTTCTTGATGTTTAACGATATTTGGCACTGCCTGCATCTTTCTAACATCATCCACAAGACCTCTACATGGTATTTTAACAGATTATAAATTGTCCAATCGTCCAGGTATACCTCTAGAAATTAGTGGATAAATTCTTTAAATGCAACTATGAATACTCTGGAGAATATTGCTGGAGAATTCTTCAGTCCAAACGGCATGACTAAGTATTGGTAGGATCCCCATTCTATATAAAAAGTGGTCCTGTATATGTCTTCCGGTGCTATCTTGATCTGATGATATCCTGAAAATCCGTCGGGAAATGAATAAGTTTACTGTCCTCCTACGTTCTCCAACACCTCATCTATGAAAGGTGTAGGGAATGGGTCATGTAGTTACGCATCATTCAACTTCCTCAAGTCGATGCATATTCTTATCCCCCCTTGTTTTTTCTCCTGAACTACCATCAATCTTATCCATTCGGATTCTTTTACGGGTTCTATGATTCCAGCCTCCAACATCCTATCGATCTCGTCTTTGACTTTTTGCTTATATATCAGATTTAGTCGGTATGCTCATTGTCTAATCGATCTTGTCTCATCTTTTAGTGGTATATTCATTTCACCTAGCTCTCCTGCTATGCCCTTAATTTCTTTGAATGTTGTTGGGAACAGGTCCTTGTACTCGTGTAGTAACTCTATTATGCTTTCCACTATTTTCTCATCCCATTAGTCTCCAATAATGGCCATTTTTGGATTCTCAAATGTCCCAATGTTGACTTTCTTCACCTTAATCAGTGCAACAATTACTTTTGATTCTAGCAGTGGACCTTCCACTTCTCTTTCACCTTCAACTTCCTCAATCTGAATATTACGCGAGTCATCTTCCTCTGGTACTTCTTCCTGCACATGGTAGCATGACAATAGTTCTTTCACTAACTGTATGTTCTGTTATTGTTCTTCTGTTATGAGTTCAACTTTTGGTTTGTTAATGAATATCACCCCTCCTATTTGTTTAAGTGTTGCATCTATGTTGGGGTTCTCATGCTCAAATGAGAAAGTGACTGTAAATTTATGTTGTAGTACTTTCCAGCTCGTAGTTCCTCTGCGCAGTTCCTGGTCTGTATACCAATTTGCTGGGATTTCTTCTAATGTGTGTACAAAATGGTGAGGCCATTCTTCTGGGGGTGTTAGTTTTCACAACACTCTGCACTTCTCCAAGTGTCCCATTGGTGCCCCCTATCCATCATATGTTTACTGCTGGTTGCTTCTTTGTTCTACGCTAAACCTAATGCGCAATAACTGCTTACGTTGGTACTAGTCCTTGATTGTATCTTTGTGCATGCCCCACCATCTTGCATATGTGGCCTTGATTGCTATATCTAGTGCTAAGAGTCTCTAATTTTCTAACACTTCATCTTCATAACGTGCCATGGATTCTTCTATATTGTTCACCCCATGGAAACTGAGTGGTTCCCTTATCTCTGTACCTACCCATCTTACTGCGCGGTCTATTTGTGCGCATCTTCCTGTGGAAACTTCGTGTAGCCTCTGTTGTCGATTCTCTAAACCCATATCTGAGTCTGACGCACATGAGGTGATGCTCCACCAACTGAGTATCCCATCTGCAATTGGGTTTACGTAATCCTTATCTCGCACATCTTTTCTATACAACTGGCTAATTTCCTCCAGGTCCAAGCAAGTGGGCTCTACAAACCTTTCCCCTTCCGATGGATCTAATGGCACAATGACCCTGTATTCTCCTGACTCGAAGGTCATATTTCGTGTCTTTAAGTTGATTATAGAATGGTTATCAAATGCCTAATATAAACCGAGTAATGATGGGTAAGGTGTTGTGTTTTCCACTATATATATTACTTCGAAGTCAGCTTTAGTGCACACTCCATCTAGGTCTACTGTCACTCCTTTTAGTCTTCCAATTGGTATAACTCTATGTTGATTTGCTAGTTTCAGCTGAACGGGTGAATATCCTAATGTGGTCTCTCCCATACATTTTCATGTCTTCTTGGTTAATTGATCCAAAAAGGATCCAAAGAAGGATAAGAACAACTCAGAATGCATAGAGGCAACTCAAGACACTCATAATGGCTTCAGTAGACAGAGAAAGGGAAAACATTCAAAGTTCCAAAACACAATTAAAATAACATGATCACGAAGAGAACGTCGCAAGATTTCCAATGATGCAAACGACTCGTCAAATAGAGTTACGGATCGAAAGATATTCACGGTCAAAGTTTTGGTCAAGTTAGTCTAGTCAACAGGGATGAGTCAACATCCATGTTGTTGACGTCAACATCAATACGAATGATGTCATCATCCGTATAGCATACATGGAAAGAACATAGGGCGATATGTGTCTTGATGATGTAAACATGATGATGTGGTAGCACGAGAGGTTGTCACGTGTCACTCAAATTTGGACTTTTTAGGGCGACATGTGGACCAATGAAAAAGTGCCCTGTGGAATCTGTATAGTCCTTACATAACACATGGAATCCGTATGATAGGTGTAAGGTTGAAGTGGAATCCATACACATGTTTCAAGCTGACATGGCAGGATGACTGTGCAAAGGAGGTGACGTGGGCCAATGCTTGGCTGCGACGTGGCAGTGGAAAAATGCCCAATGACGTTCTGTGACCAAAAATTAAAACAAAAATATATTAATAATCGATTGCCATATATGGCGGCGGTTCCACTAGAATTGGTGATATATTTCACTATCTGCTATATATATCCACCCACCATTTAAATAGACTAACCGCCAAACTATACACCAAGATTTTCGCCACTTTGGTAGTAGCATCTCTGCCATTTTTAGCATTCCCGTAAAAATTCGTTATAACCATGTGGTAAAAGGGGAGTCTGCGAGATTCGATCTCGGGACCTCCGCCTAACCAACAGTCTTAAAATAGCTTCATCTACCAATGCGCAAACAGACTCACTTATTACATAACCGCCTACTTTTTGTATAAAAAGGGGGCTTCCGACGGTTTTCAAGATAGAGGCATACCAAGAGCACCCGTACGAATTTTTCATGGATTTCGAGATGGGGTACACATTTCAAGATTTTCTCAGTCATTTATTGCAGAGGCAGGGCACAGAAATCGATGCAGGGGTGTCTCTTGGGCCTGAAAGTGTTAGACTCAGATCGAGGCGCGAAGACAATCATTGTTAGGTAAATCAATGCCACAAACGCAGTGGTGATGTTATTTTTCTGATCTGAGAAAATCTTATGTAGCTTTGTTATTGGATAAATCCATAAGTACGGACACAAACCGATCTCCCTAGATCCACCTGGATCTAGAACAAAACA
>JZKD02S1736056.1:79336-91910 GCA_000966675.3 Picea glauca | reverse complement strand
CCATCAATGACAACCTTAATCATCTGCGTCATTCTTGCTGTAGCCATATTTCCAACAGATTAAAGGTCAAATTGTACAAAGTTTCACAAAAGAATTTAGAAAGAAAGCTATAGCATTGAATATTCCTTTGGATTCTTATGAAACTTTAATGAAGTATATTGGTGTACTTCAAAATTATATTCGTCATACTTTGTTCTTGTTTAGCCCCACTAGTCTTGATGAAGTTTGTGTGCAAGCCACTCACCTTGAGAACAGGGGGAAACATGTTCAAGAAGATCCCACGAAGAAACCTTCCAATTTCCCACAAAAGAATTTCAAGAAGTTTAAAAGGAAGGACAAGAAGAGTGTCTTCAGTAATGAGAGAAGGAGGAAAACCATCTTGCACTCATTGCAAGAAGAGCAATCACGATGAAGAACACTGTTGGAAATTGCATCCAGAAAAGAAACTGAAACAGTTTGGTGGAAAGGGGAAGACAAAGATCGTTGCTATAGTGTAGAGATATCTTGGATCCGAATCAGGAGATGAAGGAAATATCACAATGGTTGGAGTACAAGGTAAATATTCCCTTCATTCTAGCTCAAGTTCTAATGATGAATCTCATGTTGATGAACGAAAGAGGAATGAGTTATTTCATATACGAGTTGAATCTAAACATACTAAGATAGATACATTATTTGATCCAGGTTCCCAAGTAAACTTAATATCTGAAGAACTTGTCGAGAAGATGGGTCCTGAAACGAAATCACATCCAAATCCTTATCCTCTTGGTTGGGTATGTGATCAAGAAAAACTTAATGTCACCAAACAATGTAGGGTCAGATTTTCTATTGCTTCAAAGTTGATTGATGAAGTGGATTTGGATGTTGTACCACTTGATATGTGGCATAGTGTTGGGGAGTCCTTATCTTTATGATAGAAAAGAAATATTCTTTCATCGTGAGATCAAATACCACCTTACTAAAGGGGGAGTGGAATATATTGTTAGAGATCATAACATGCGGGTAAATACAACACTTGTTAGTGCAGGACAAATGAAAATACTCATAACCACTAATAAGAGAGATATGTACTCATGGTCATCAAAGATAAAGATGTCGGGACATCTAATGCTTTCCAAGGGTGTGATCCATCTCATAAAAAGGAATTAATTGATATTGTTTCTAAGAATGATGATATTTTTCAGAAACTAGATGGATTACCTCCTAAGAGGGAAATCCAACATGAGATACATCTTCAACATGATTCTCCTCTTCCTAATGTGGGAATATACAAGATGTCACTTGTGGAGATGACAGAGATCAAGAAGAAAGTAAATGGCTTATTGGATCAAGGGGTCATCAGGCCCAGTTCATATCCTTGTGGTTCTCCGATCGTGATGGTGCCAAAGAAAGATGGCACATGGCGAATGTGTGTCGATTACCGGGCTTTGAATAAAATCATAATGAAAAATCGATACCCTCTTCCTTGTATAGATGATTTACTTGATCAGTTGAAGAATGTTGTTTACTTCACTAAGTTGGATTTGTGCAGTGGATATCATCAAGTCAGGGTCGTAGAACATGATGCATGGAAGACTGTCTTTAAAACCAAACATGGATTGTTTGAGTGGTTAGTTATGTTGTTTGGGATTTGTAATGCTCAGTCAAATTTCATGCGTATGATGAATGATGTATTCAAGCCTTTCTTGGATGAATTTGTGATTGTGTATTTAGATGACATTCTTGTTTTTAGTAGAACTTGGGATGAACATGTAAGGCATGTAAACGAAGTATTGGATACTTTGCAAAGGGAAAATTTACATGTGAAAATGTCTAGATGTGAATTTGGAAAGACTGCACTTGTATATTTAGGTCATATTGTCGGAGGAGGACAATTGAAGATTGATCCTTCCAAAATTGAAGTAATTGTAAAATGGTCGGAGCCAAAAAGTGTAACCAAAGTCTGAAGCTTCTTAGGTGCAGTCCAGTATTGGAGGATATTCATTCCCAACTTCTCCTTTATAGAAACTCCTTTGCATGCCTTAACCAGTGTGAAGAACACTTTTCAGTGGGAAGGAAAGTAACAAAAATCTTTTGACACTTTGAAGGAAAAGATCAGTACCACATCAGTATTAGCAATGTCGAATCTTAACTACCTTTGAGATCAATACAAATGCTAGCAGATACGCCATGGGTGTAGTATTGATGCAATATTGTAAGCCTATCTATTACCAATATGAGACTTTTAACCAAGTTGTTGTTGACTATCATACATATGATAAAGAGTTGTATGCATTAGTTCAAAGCTTAAATAAATGGAAGCACTACTTGTTAGGGAAGGAAACAATTATACATACAGATCACCAACCCTTACAATATCTTCAAACACAAACCAAACTGCAACAATCTCGACACTATAAATGGATGGGTTTTCTAAAACAATTTCATTTGGTAATCAAGTACAAGAAGGGTACAAGTAACAAGGTAGCTGATATGTTTTCTAGACCACCTATTGTTGCTTCTATTATTTTGAAGAATACTTCTTTATCTCATGATATCTATGTAGAACAATATGCCATCGATGAAGATTTAAAAGAAGTATATGAGAAGCTAACCCATGGTGCACATATAGAGAACTATTGTCTGCAGGGAAAATTACTCTATCATCTTGGGAAGCTATGTATTACTACAAGTGAACGAGTCCATGTAATACGAGAAGCTCATACTTCTCTAGTGTCTGGGAATTTTGGGGTAGGAAAAACTATAGCTCATTTGTAGAGGTTTTGTTACTAACCTCAAATGAAAGCAATTGTAACTAAGTATGTAAAGGGGTGTGTGATGTGTTCTACTTGTAAGCCCACTAATAGAAAATTGGGGCTATACTCACCACTTCATGTTCCATCCCATCCATGGGAAAGCATTTCCATGGATTTTGTAGGGATTTACCAATGACCAAAGGGGGTCATGATTATTTGTATTTCGTAGTGGATAGGTTCAACAAGATGTGTATCTTGATGCCATGTAAAAAGCAGATCACTGCTGAGCAGACTGTTAATCTCTTCTTTCAGTATGTTTGGGTTCACTTTGGGTTACCCACGTCCATTGTCTCGGATCAAGATACTCGATTCCTTGGGGATTTTTGGACTAGTTTATGGAGAATGATGGACACTAAATTGAAGAGGAGAACTATTTTTCATCCATAGACCGATGGACATACAAAGGTGGTAAACAAAACAATGGTACTTTTTCTTCGAGGCTACTACAACAAGCATCCTAAGTTATGGGATGAACAGATACCCTATGTACAACATGCTTATAACCGAGCTTTACATTCATCCACTTAGATTTCACCTTTTGAAACGTGTTTTGGGTACCTACCAAAAGTTCCTTTGGAATTTATATATGGGAGAGATGCCGATGTGAATGAAGAATGAACAGAGGACAGAGCCCACAAGTTCATCTAGAGGATTCAACATATACACCAGGTAGTCAGGGAACAATTGGAGAAGAGTCAAGAACAATATAAATCTCGACATGATAAGCACAAGGTTGATCATCATTTCTAGGTTGGAGATCGGGTATGGCTTCACATCAGCGAGGAACGATTGAAAGGTGAAGGAAAGAAACTCATGCCTATCTGATATGGACCCTTCACTATCTTAGATAAAAGTGGAACTAATACTTTTTGTTTAGATATTCCACCTTATATGCAGATTTATTCAGTTGTGAATGTAGAGAACTTGAAACATTTTGAGCCTCCCATGATCATAGATCAGGATGAGGAAGTTTCAATACCTTCAGTTGATGAATTTGCACCTGATTACATGGATGAGTTACATGAAGATATCATCCTGGATAGAAAGACGAGGAATTCATGTAGGGGTGATGTTGATTATCTTCGAGTAGGCTTAAAAGGCACACACCCAAGTAGGGCAAAGTGGATTGAGAAGGACAAAGTGAGGGCACTCTTCCCTCACTTACCAGTTGATTGATGAAAGCTTTTGGTGGTCAAAAAATATCTCAATGGGAAGGCGTGATCCAAAAAAGATCCAGAGAAGGCTAAGAACAACTAAGAATGTGTAGAGGCAACTCAAGACGCTCAGAATGGCTTCAACATAAAAATAAAGGGAAAAAATTAAAAGTTCCCAAAACTTAGTGAAAATGGCATGATCGCGAAGAGAGTGTCGTAATATTTCGAACGGCGCAAACGGCTCACCAAATGGAATTACGGATCAAAAGATATTCGCGGTCAAAGTTTTGGTCAACCTAGCCCAGTCAACATGGATGAGTCAACATCCATGTTGTTGACGTCCGCATCAGTACAGATGACATCATCATTTGTAAAACATACATGGAAAGCATAGAGGGAAACACATGTCTTGTTGATGTCATCATGACGAAGTGGCAGCACGAGAGGCTACCACGTGTCACTCAAATTTGGACTTTTTACGCCGACATGTAGACCAATGAAAAAGTGCCACATGGCATCTGTACAAGACATGTGGCATCTGTATGATAGGTGGCAGGCTGACATGGCATCCGTACACACGTGGCAGGATGATGTGGCATAAGGGTGACTTGGCAGGCTGACTATGCAAAGGAGGTGAAGTGGGCCAATGATTGGCTGCCACGTGGTTATGGGAAAATGCCCAATGACGCCCCGTGACCAAAAATTAAAAATATATATATATTAATAAATGACCGCCAAATATGGTGGCGGTTCCACCAGAACTGGTGGTATATTCCGTTGTTTACTATATATATCCACCCTCCATTTAAATAGACTAACCGCCAAACTATACGATAGGATCTTCGCCACTTTGGTAGCAGCATCTCTGCCAGTTTTAGCATACCTGCCAAAATTTGTTATAACCATGTGGTAAAAGGGGAGTCCACGGGATTCAATCCCGGGACCTCCGCCTAACCAACAGTCTTAAAATAGCTCCATCTACTAGCTCGCCAATAGACTCACTTATTACATAATCGCCTAATTTTTGTATAAGAAGGGGGATTTCAACGGTTTTCAAGACAGAGACAGACCAAGCACGTCTGCATGGATTTTGCACAGATTTCAAGATGGGGCATACATTTTGAGATTTTCTCAGTCATTTATTGTAGAGGTAGGGCACAAAAATCTAGGAAGGGGTGTCTCTTGGGCCTGAAAGTGTCAGACTTGAATCGAGGCATGTAGACAATCATTTTTAGGTAATTCGATGCCACAAACACAGTGGTGATGTTAGTTTTCTGATCTGAGCAAAGATTTTGTAGCTTAACTCATGAATGAGGTATACTTATGTATTTTGCCTAATTCTTTTGTGGAGTTAATAAAAAGACCTACCCATTTGAGAGAAAGACCCGGAGACGTAGTCCACCAGGGACGAACTACGTTATCAAGTTATTTGTGTTCATATTGCATGATTATGTCTCTTTCTTTTTGAGATTTTCCTTCTTTATGGTGTACTTTAGTTTATGCTCATTTTATACAATTCTTTAATAAGTCACCTGACAAAAAGATCCTAGATCAGTAATACATTGACTTCATATCCTAAATCCAATATGATATCTCCCATGTTGAAATCTCCAATGTTGTCATTCATCCTAAAATCCCTACTTGTTCTCCTCCTTGTATATAGATGATTGACCATTGTTTGTTCTAGCTTTCCTTCTATTTCTACGCTACATATTTCTAGCATATTTTGTAATACTTTGATTGAGGATGGATCATTTAGTAATTTTACACATGATTGCAAAAATCTTTTGATCGTACTTACTTGTCCCAAGGGATGCATTTCTTTGGTGTGATCCAAGGATGGAGGCATCTCGTACTCAGGTGCTTCCTTACTATGCTGCGCGGTTAATGTCGATGCAATGTCTGGATTCAGGAATTCTTGTATGGCTTGCTTAAATATCTCCTTCTCATTCTACGCGTCAAACTACTTCCTTGTTTAGAAATTATTCTTCACCCATTAGTGTTGTACTGGATCTTGTCTCTTTGCGTCATTTCCTATTTTAGCTCCTCCATGTGTAACTATGTTGATGTTTCTTCCTTCACACCTTTCTTCTTCTGAAATCCAGTGAACATTCTGATTTTCATGATTCCTCTTTTATGGATCTTTCTTAATAGCGTAGGACATTCTTCCGTGTCATGATCTAATGCGCAAAAATACATACAAGTTGCTGGTGGAAGTGGACATTCTCTTGCATAGTGTTCTGGTTGTTGACAGTTGTGATATACCATTGGTCCTCTACCTCTTTCAAAGCCTCCTCTTTCTCTTCCTCTGCCTTTGTAGCTAGCTCGATCCCCTCGCGATGCGTTATACTGAGGCGCTTGGTTATACTGTGCGGTATTGTAGTGTGGCTGTGTGGTATTGTATTGTGGCTACACTGTGTGTCTTGGCAACGAAACCGTTTGTTGGTTTTCCTTTCTCTTTTACTCATTTACCATTACAAATTGACCCTAGTTCATAACCAAGAAGCTTCCCAACAAAATCAATTAAAGACTATCGGCCCCTCTGGTCACACATAGGGAAACGCAGTACATAGAGTGTACTATGCAGTCTCACCCGAGATATCTCTATGGGTGGCTGCAATACTCAGGTGTTTGTAGCGTGAGACTGAGCGAGATATATGCTTGTATGTCACAACCTTTATGTAGTCCATTTAACATCTTATTATAACATTCATTCTACGAATGCATGTAAAATTCCAAATCTACTTAATCACTTCATTCATTCAACATTCATCAACTAATCAGACACAAAGACACATTCATTCAATCCCAAAACACATTATTACCGTGGTTCACCCCCTCTTGGGCTACGTCCACAAAGATATGGTTCTCAGGCTTTTATTATGGTTTAGAAATATATCACACCGCACGTTCTTACAATCTTAGTTCTCCCTCTTTCCCACTGGATCCTCGATCCCTACGAAGATGAATAGATCGCACCAGGCTCCTCAGCCTACGGTCTAACCCTTGGGATCGAGTCACTCCCTCCTTCCTTTGCTCACCAGATTAATGATTCATACAGTTCTTACAATACTCTTCCTCTCTGTCTCCTCCCTCTTCCTTCTCTCCTAAGTACTACTTATTTATATTTTTGGCTCACCAAACATTACAATGTATTACAAAAACCCTAACCCTAACATCGTTAGGTATTTAATGCATGTGTGTGTGTGCTTCTTTTCCTTCCAGCTGTCTCTTTCCTCTTGTATTCCTTTCTTCCCCAAATATCCTTTCTTTATGATTCAGACTTCTTCCAACAATGTTCAATCTCATGTAAGGGGGGATTGACTATTTGATGTTTTGAGCAATTAATTATGAGTTAAGTGTATGTTATCCTAGTGGGGATTAGGATGATTTTGTATGCACATTTATTATGAATTTATGTGCATATTGAGACTCCAGAGGATCCCTGAGGAAATAACAATGCACTCTAATTTGATAGAAATAAGGTTGACAATGTTATGCATTATTTAATTCTTCTCAATACTTTTATGCTTGACATTTTGGAAATATTTTGTATCATGAAAGACATGGGAAAATTTCCAATTTTTTTATCATATGGACATATATCAATTTTAGAACAATGGGTAGGAAAACACGTCCTTTGGTAGAGAAGGTCAAGTCAGAAAATGTAAAATTGTAAGTGAACTTAATATTCGTTGTGGAGCCTAATTATCTTCCTGTTTCATAGGTTTTTGTTTTAATCCATGTTTATACCCCATGAAGACTATACACCCCTCCATGTGGGGGGGTTTCAAGGGGGGCTTCCCCCCCCCTATGGGGTTCGGGGGCTCATCCCCCCGACTGGGGGGTTCGAGGGCCCCCGACAGGGGTTCGAGGGACAATGTTCCCTGAAGAAAAGATTTCCTTGTAAATGCATATTGTAATTTCATATTAAATCTAGACTGTTCATTATAAGGTCGAAGATCTGACAATAGAAGTTATGTTAGGGATTTTTCCCCTATAAGGAAACCCTATTTTATGAGGGAAATGTATTGCGGCTATGTATCATTGTGAATATTGTATTATGAGAGAGGAGAATGTGAGAGAAAGAAGAGGAAGTTACAATGGGTGTGTTGTAGGTTGTATCCCTTCATTTGTTGGATAATAAAAAGGAAGGACCTAGCAATTTCTCTTGTGGACATAGCCCACACTGGGTGAACCACGTATATCTGTGTCTCTATTGTATTATGTATATTCTATGTTTTATTTCTGCATTTCTTTTTATTTTATTGTTCTGTGATCCTATTTTTCTAACAACTAGTATTAGAGCGAAAGGTAACTCGCAGGAAAAGAGGGTTCCTGGTTCGAGTGGGAGCAATGGCGGAAGATGGAAAGTTTAGGGTCGAGAAATTTAACAACCAAAACTACTAGTTATGGAAGATGAAGATGGAAGATTATTTATATCATAAGGATCTATTCCTACCATCGGGTGGAATAGAAAAGAAGATGATGACCACGAAGGATGAATAATGGGAGGTTCTTGACAGAAAGGCACTAGGAACGATACGACTGAGCCTGACAACATCGGTGGATTTCAATATTTCGAAAGAAAATACAATGAAGGAGCTTATGGAAACATTGGCTAAACTGTATGAAAACCCTGAGTGTCCAATAAGATATTTATAATGAAGAGATTATTTAATATGAATATGTCAGAAGGTGGGTCTGTTGCAGATCTTTAAATTAATTTAATATGTTTTTTTTTTTTTTAATACTAGGGGAATCAACAACTCGTGGTTCTCGTACTCACGTGACACGTGGTCGATACCCATCCTCTACCACTATAACCCCAGGTCCGTCACACAACCCACAAGCATGGAGCACAAGTAAATTGGGGTGAGAATCGAACTTGAGACCTCCTTTACATATTTCCTTCCATTTACACGACACTTGCCAATCGGTCTACACCCATGTGGGCTTGTATTTAATATGGATACTAATCATCTAATTTCTGTAAAAGTGGACTTTGATGATGAGGTCAGGGCTCTTATAATCTTGTGCTCATTACTAGAAAGTTGGAACAACTTGGTCATGGTTGTAAGTAAATCTATCTTTGGTTCAAACACTTTAAAATTTGATGATGTTGTTGGTGTTATTATTAGCGAGGAAATGCGATGGAAAAGCATAGGTGAAACATCAATTAATGCGTTAAACATGAAAAACAGGGGAAGACAAAAGGATAGAGGAAAGGGATCAGGGAATTGTGGGAATTCTAGGAACGACATATCCAAATCAAGATTGGGAAAGATAGAGTGTTGGAATTGTGGGAAGAAAGGACATCTGAAGAAAGACTACAGAGCTCCAAAGAAACAAAGAGATGGACAATAGGAGAAAAATCAGGAAGCAAATGTAATAGGTGATGTGTTACAAGATGATTTTATTCTTTCTGTAGATAATATTTTTGAGTCTTGGGTAGTATAGTCAGGGGCTTCATTTCATGCCACACCCCATAGGAAAAATTTTCTAGATTATGTTCAAGGTGATTTTGGATAGGTTCATTTGGGTGATGATGCACTATGAAAAATTGTTGGAATGGGAAAGGTAAAAATAAAAAAAACTAATGGAAACCAATGGTTGTTGAAAGAGGTACAACATGTTCCAGATCTAAGGAAAAATTTAATTTCAATAGGGAAGTTGGAAAGTGAAGGTTGTATATCCATCTTTACAAATAAGGTGTGGAAGGTCACCAAAGGATCACTGGTGATAAAAAGGGAGAGAAGGTAGGTACATTGTATTTATGTACTGGTAATAACAAATATTCTATATCTTTAGCTTCTACAGGAGTGGATACAACACCATGGAATCATAGGCTTGGAAACATGAGTGAGAAGGGGATGCAGGTACTTCACAAAAGAAATTTTTTGTGATATCTTAAACAAATTGATTTGGATTTATATGAGCATTGTGTTTATGGAAAACAAAAGAGAGTCATATTTCTCAGAGTTAGAAAATAAAAGAAGAGTGAAAGGTTAGAGCTTGTGCATACATATGTATGGGGACCAGCTCAGGTATCATCTCTTGGTGCCTCTCATTATTATGTTACTTTTATTGATGATGAAACTAGAAAAACTTAGGTTTATTTCATTCGACAAAAATATGATGTTTTTGATACTTTTAAGAAATGGAAAGATTTGGTTAAGATTGAGACTGGAAAAAGGTTGAAGTGTATCAAATAAGACAATGGAGGTGAATATTGCAGAAAGGATTTTGATGATTACTGTTCATACCATGGGATTCGTAGAGAGAATAAATTTCCAGGAACACCACAAGAAAATGGTGTGTCATAAAGGATGAATAGGACAATCATGGAGTGTGCAAGGAGTATGAGATTGCATGTTGGTTTTCCCTTACAGTTATGGGAAAATGCAATAGATATTGTTGTTTACTTAATAAACAAAGGACCTTCAAGATATTTGGATGGTATAATTCCAGAGGAGGCATGGACAGGTAAAAAGGTAAACTATTCTTTTTTGAAGAATTTTGGTTGTGAAGCATTTGTCCATATTGATAAAGAAAATAGAACAAAGCTTGCAACAAAATCCAAGAACTGTACCTTTATTGGATACAATGTTAATGGTTTTGGTTCTCTTATGGGATTATGTGAATAAAAAAATCATTAGGAGTAGAGATGTCATATTCAATGAGAAGGTCATGTACAAAGATCAGTTGGAGGGAAATATATAAGAAAAAGAAAAACCAGAATACACAGTGCTTGATGAGATCACTGAAAAATAAATTCCAAAGGTACCAGAAAATTAAAATGTACAACATCAAAATCATGCAAGTGTTGTTAGAAGATCTACTAGGATAAGTAGACCCCCTGAACGATACTCTACTTCATTGTATTATTTATTGTTGACTGATTTTGGTGAACCAAAATGTTATAAAGAGGAAATGCAGGTAGACACTAAAAAGAAGTGGGAGAAAGGAATGAAAGAGGAAATAGATTCCCTGGTAAATAACTGGACTTGGGATTTGGTTCAGTTGCCTGCAGGAAAAAGAGCATTGGAGAATAAATGGGTTTATAAGTTGAAGTAAGAAGATGGAAGCAAAAAGTGGTACAAGGCTAGACTTGTTCTAAAGGGGTTTGCACAAAAGAAAGGTATAGATTTTGATGAAATATTTTCTCTTGTTGTTAAAATGACTTCAATTAGAACTATTTTAAGTCTTGTGGTAGTAGAATATTTGCATCTTGAATAATTAGATGTAAAAACATTTTTTCTCCATGGGGATTTGGAGGAAGATATTTATATGCAACAACCATAGGAGTATGAGGTCAAAGGGAAGGATAATTTGTTATGAAGGTTGAAGAAGATCTTGTATGGCCCAAAGCAAGCTCCAAGGCAGTGGCATTTGAAGTTTGATAGGCTTATGACAGAAAAAGGTTATAGTAGATGTCATTTTGATCACTGTGTTTATTTTAAAAGGCTAGAAAATGGAAGATATATTATCTTTCTATTGTATGTAGATGACATGCTACTTGCAAGGTCTAATATGCAGGATATAAATGTGCTCAATAAGAGATTATCTAATTCATCTACGATGAAGGATTTGGGTGCTGCAAAGAAAATCCTTGTATGAGTTGAATAACAAGAAACAAGAAAAATCACAAATTGAAATTATCTCAGGGTGAGTACATAGCGAAGGTGTTTGAGAGGTTTAGAATGAAAAATGAAAAAATAGTTAGTACACCTTTGAAAAACCATTTCAAATTAACTAAGGAAATGTGTCCTAAGACACAGGAGGAGATAAAATACATGTCCAGGGTCCCTTATTCATCAACAGTTGGTAGCTTGATGTATGTGATGGTTTGCACAAGACCAGATATTACACATGCAGTGTGAGTTGTGAGCAGGTATATGAAAGATCGATGTAAATAACATTGGGAGGCAGTAAAGTGGATTCTCAGGTATTTGAGAATACTACTCATGCATTATATTTTAAAGATTCAAACATTGTTCTACATGGATATGTTGATTCAAATATGACATGTGATAAATATAGCAGGAGGAGCACCACATGGTATGTTTTTACTGTAGGTGGAAAAACAATAAGTTGGATTTCAAAACTGCAAAAGGTTGTTTCACTTTCAAAAACAAAAGAAGAGTATGTTGCTGCTACAGAGGCTAGTAAAGAAATGATTTGGTTACAAATGTTTATGGAGGAATTGGGAAAGAAGCAGGAGAATAGAAAATTGTACTGTGACAGGGAGAGTTCCATTTATCTTGAAAAGAACTCAAACTTTCATTCGAAGAATAAGAATACACAACTCAAGTATCATTTAATATTATTTGTCTTAGAAGATGGACATTTGAAGTTGAAAAATATATATACTAACAAAAAACCCGCTGACATTTTAACAAAGGTAGTAACCAGGGAGAAATTGAGTTCCTGCTCAGTTTCAATTGGTCTTCAAGCATGAAAGTGAAGATGAAAAATTTTTCAGGTCCAAGAAGTATCATAGTACAACAGATATATAAGTGGTGGAATTGTTGAGATCAATATCCAAGTGGGATATTATTGGTTGCAGAGCCTGATTAGCTTCCTATTTCATAGGTTTTTTTTTTTTTTTTTTTTTTTTTTTTT
>JZKD02S1736056.1:5805-16298 GCA_000966675.3 Picea glauca | reverse complement strand
CAAATTACAATGTATGTAAAAAGAAGAACTAACAGTTGGTAGGCAATTGTGTCCTTCAGTCCAAGACGATTGCGTAGAGAATGGAACTTCTGCTCAGTGAAGGTATTGGTGAAGATGTTTGTAGTATGTTTTGTTGAAGGACATAATTGTAGGTCGATGATCCTCTCGTGTACTAAGTCCTGGATTTAGTCCATGTGAATCTTGATGTGCTTTGTTCATTGCCTCTGAACTGGATCTTTGCAGAACTTCAGAGTGCTCTTGTTGTCACACCAGATAAAGATCGACAGGTGAAACTAAATTCCCAACTCAGTGAGAAAATGATGTAGCCACATAACCTTAATGGTTATTTTAACTACCCCTCTATACTCTTCCTTGACTGAATATAGAGAAATAACTTCCTGCTTCTTGCTCGACCAACAGATAGGCCCAAAACCAAGATTGATTGAGTAACGAGATGTGGACTTGCGATCAATGCTATCACCAACCCATTCAAAATTAGTGAACCCGATGAGGTCCAATGTAGAGTCTGTTGCATAGTGAATCCAAAAGGTGATGGTGCCTTCTATGTATTGAAAGATATGCTTTGCAACCTTCCAATGTAGCTCATGCGGCTCCTCCATGAACCTGGAGACTGCTCCAACTACATAAGATAGGTATGGTCTGGAGTGTGTGAGATACAACAAGCTCCCCACTAGCTTTTTGTACAGTGTGTTGTCCACTAGTGGAGTGTCCCCTCCTTCCTCAATTATGACTCCTGATAGGAAAGGAGTCGGGGAAGACTTGCAATCTGTCATGTAAAATATCTCAAGGAAATCTCATGCATACTTGGCCTAAGATAGTTTGATGCCTGATGCATCCTGAATGATCTCGATTCCAAGGAAGAAATGTAGCAAACCCATGTCCGTCATCAAGAACCTATCATGAAAAATTCTCTTGAATGCAACAATCGTTGAAGTTGAGAAATCAATGATCGAAAAATCATCAACATACAAAACTAAGAGTAGAAGTGAATCAACCATCCTAAGCATGTAAACATTGGGGTGTGAATTACAACATACAAAGTTTTGTGACAACAAGTTGGATTCCATCTTAGCATACCATGACCTCGGGGCCTGCTTGAGGCCATAAAGAGACTTCTTCAATCAGCAGAGCAAAGATGAATCCTGCATAAATCCTTGGGGTTGCTCCATATATATCTCCTCAGAGAGATATCCATGAAGAAATGAATTCTTCACATCCATCTGGTTGACATCCCATCCTTTGGCTATCACAATGGAAAGTTCCAAACATATGGAATCCATCTTCACTACTAGAGTGAAGGTTTCATCATAGTCAATACAATGCACCTATTGAAATCCTTTGACAACTAGCCTGGATTTGTATTTTCTAACCTCTCCATCAACTTCACTCTTGGTCCTGTAGCCCATTTGCACCTGACAAGTTTCCTTCTTGCAGGAAGGGGAATCCCAAGTATAGTTCTCGAGGAGGAATTTTTACTCCTCCTGCATGGTGGATTCCTAAAAGGGATATCCTATAGCCTCGCCATAGGACTCTAGATCTAAATATTGAACCAAGAAATTATTCCTGGGTGGCATTGGTTCAGTGGTAGTGAGTGCAAAAGGAGGCTCCTCGAAATCATATCGAGTCCTCCTAGTATCAGTGGGATCCCCAACAAGATCTCCTAAATACTGAAGAGTAGTCATGGCCCACTTAGGCCTATACTCTAGCTTTGCATATGCATATGCATGCACTGACTTTGTGTATGAATGTACTGACTTGGTATTTAAATCATCTAAATAAGAGTCGGCATGTGCATGTTCATCATATTTGATAGGTGGAAGAACAAAGGTGTTTGCATGCGACTGTTGAGGTACATGCGAGACACTTTCCTTGAATTGGACACTCCACTCAATTATGAGCTAGTCCGAGGAAAGATCGATGAGTCTGTATCCCTTCACACCATCGGGGTATCCAACAAAGACACACACTGTGCTATATGGATCCAGTGCCTTCCTCTTCTCATAGGGAATCTTGGCCCATGCACGAGAACCAAATATACAAAAGTGGGACACTTCCGGTTTGAGGCTACTCCAAGCCTTGTAGGGAGTCTTATTCTTGACAAGTCTATAGGGAGATATATTTTTTATGTAGGTTGCATGATTAAGTTATTCATCCCATAATATTCATGGAATTAACTTTGCATGTAACATGCAAGATGCCATCTCTTTTAGATATTTATTTTTCCACTCAGCAAATTCATTTTTCCATGGAGTATAAGGAACCATGTGTTGCAACTAAATCCTGACCTCCTGACAAAGATATTTTATTTGATGGTTGACATACTCTCCCTTGTTATTTGTTCAAAGGACTTTGATCTTGTTTCTCGATTGTGTCTCAACAAGGGCTTTGAAATATTTGAGGTGTTGAAAGACCTCTGATTTTTTCTTGAGAAATAAAATCCATGTGAAGCGTGATAAATCATTAACAAAAATGAGCACTTACCTTGCCTTACTTATTGATGGATGCATAAAATGGCCCTTTAGATCACTATGGATCAGATTTGAAGGAAAGGAATCCTTCTAAGTCTTTCCTTTGTCAAATTTCTCTTGAGGGTGTTTTCCAAGAACACATCCCTCACAAATTCCTTTGGAGAAGTGGATGTTAGGTAGACCATCAACCATTCCATTATTTATAATTTGTTTCATATATATGAAATTTAAATTCCCAAACCTTTCATGCCATATCCTACTTATTTCATCAACATGGGTAAGTAGTAATGCAAAATCTGGTTCAACAAATTCAAAAAATGTGTAGAGCCTAGATTGATGATTTACCTCACCGTTAGCAACCTTGGAATTGGTTTGCATGTCATATATATCCACAGCATCAGGTGTGAATAAAAATCTCTTTCTGGTACTGGAGTTTGTCATCTTATACACAGAGAGAAGATTGACGAAAAGTTTGGGAACATGTAGCACATTCTCGAAGCTTTTGTTTGTGAGTTCAATTCTTCCTTTTCCGGTGACCTCGATTAGAGAGTTGCCCCCCATCAGAATAGGAGGACCTTTGCATGCATTCAATGAAGAGTATACTTATTTTGTGGCTACCATGTGGTGTGATGCACTTGAATCTACGATCCAAGCATTGAAAGAGGAGTTGATGGCAATCAAAGCATGGTTAAAATTTCCTTTCTTGGGATTTTGATCTTCTGGCTTCTTCTTCTTGGCACCCTTGGGGATGCGATATCCAAGGTTGTTTTGTTGAAGTATTTGGGCCATTTGATTTATCTATTTCGGCATACATGAATATTCTAGATGGAATCCTTTATGGAAGTAAGTGCATTTCTCCCCTTTTCTTCCCTTTCCACCTTTGGATCTGGAGGCATCGTTGAAGGGTTTTGAGTACCCTTCCTTCTTTGGATTTGCATGTGCTTTCCTTTTGTCTTTGTATTTATATTTCTTATTTTTATGATCACTACCATCATGCACAATAAGTACATGCACCTTTGGGCCTTTGATTTTTCCCATGTTGATAAGCTTATTCCACTCTTGTGTCAGAGATTAAATAAATACCTCAAGAGAGGGCATATTCCAGGTGGCTCCAGAGGCGATCCTAACTGAATTAAATGTGGATACAAACACTGAGTATTCCATACCAAGTTTGGAGAGAATGGAGAGAAACATTTGTTTCTCCTCCTTAGATTTATCAACCCCGCAAGCCTTGAGTTGCGACATCAACTCCTTATATTTGCTAAAGAAATCTTGGAGATTGTCGAAGGTTTTTGGATCCAAAGTGAGAAATTACACCTCAAGCATGTGTCTCCTCATCTCATCCTATTTTCCAAAAATCCCTTCCATGGTGGTCCAGGATTAATTGGGGGTTTTACATGAGGATATGTGAAAGAGGAGTTCAGAGAAATGAGACTGCAAATAGTTCCAAATGTTTCATCCATTCGATTCAGATACTTGTATTTTTCTATGGTTGATGTGGGTTTGGTCTCTTTGTCCATGTTTAACCTATATAATCCTTTGCCTCGAATATGCAATATCATATTCTCTTTCCATGCAAAGAAATTGTATGGTGTAAGAACAAATTCTTTTGGAAATTCCATTTTTTCGATGTATTCAATCTTCGGTACCTGCAAAAAGAATCTGGTGTGTTTTTCCTAGAAATCCATTGGCTCTGATACCATGTAAATGTGTTGAAACTACATAGAATAGATCTATCTAGAAAATGACATACATGGTTTGTAGAGAAAATATGAGAAAAGAGAAACAAGAGAGAAAGAATGGAAGAATTCTCTTTAACCAAATGAATGAATGATACTTTACACATGATATACTCTATATAACTCAACTAATGCACACTGATGGAGAATCCATTGCACCATAGTGGTGGTATAGAGTGATCTGGACACACACCAATAGTTACGGGAGTAAACTGCCACCTAGTCTAGTCTCTCAGGAAGTTACGAGAGTTAACTGCCACCTAGTTTGAGATAACTAGTCACTCAGTCTTTAGTTAAATAAATGAAATAGAGTGAAGTGAGGAGGAGATCAAGGAATCATGAGTAATGTGCTAGTCTAGTGATGATCCGAAGGACAATGCACATTATCTGGTGATGATCCTAATGATGCATGGTGATGATCCCAATGTGGCATATAGACTCCACTCAACTGATCAAACTGAAGTGTGAACTAAAGAGAATATTCTCCTAGAGGAATATTCACCCTAGACTACAGGAGATTGAATAATGACTAGTAAACATAGGGTAAACCTTAGGAAAAATAATTCCTAGGTGTGTGTGAAGTATCTCCAACATGGTGCAGGGTACATAAGATATATAATCAAGCAATAGAGACAATGGCTTATGCCAAGGTCCAGATTGTTAAGTAAACATATATCAAACTTGTAATTACCCAATTCAGAGCAAGGAAAACAATGTATGCAATAAAGTATGTAAATCCATGTCTTCAAGGTCGATCAACAAAGAATAGAGAGTGATACCCATTATTAACAGGTCATTGCTTGAATGAGAAATTAACGATCTAAACATTCTTTGGAAATTTCTGTAGTTCTAGTCATCAAACAAGGGAGGTGATATTGTTGGTAGAGGTTTAGCATCGGATCACTTGTTATGAGTTATGTGAGGAAAAGAGAAAATAAAATCACTACTATCTTGAGATTTACCAAACAACGAGAACCCCAAATGAAACTCTACAAATTTGATAATGGTTTCCTTAAACAATGATTGAATATTCATGCAATGAACAATAATGTGACAATGTTCATCAAGTCATTTGACCCCATACAAAATTTTATCTGCTGCTCAAGACAATTCAGATCAATTTCCATCACTCGTTGTATAAATGTGGTTGATCCAACAAAATTTTTGGTATAACTTGAAGATTCAACAAATTTATATAAAATCCAGGACAACCATGTTTATAAACATTGCGAACAATATAACAAGGGAAAGAATTTGAAATTCTATTAGCCAAATAAGAGAGCAATTGTTATTTGCAGAAATGTATATATTCTTTTTCTTCTTTTTATATTTAACCAGGAAAAGCATCCATTACATAATCGATTATCTAGTATACCAATTAAAAATAGGAAGAACATTACAATATTCGTAGAATAATCAATTAGCTATAATATCCAAGTAAAATACAAATACTAGATGTTAAAATACCGTAATTGGGAGAAAATTGAAATGTGAGGAACATCCTCAACTTTAAAACTTGCGCAACATCCTTCTCCTTTATTGCTAATCAAATGACTTCATCGGTACCTCCCAACCAACACTAGGGGTACTCTTCTTGCCCCTTAGCCCTCGAGCCACAAAGGGGTCACACGCAAAATTTCAAATCCAAATCTAACTCAAGCTTTCCCTTGCAATGAGAGGCATCCACCTCATATGCAAAGCTTGCAACCCAACTCACACAAGTAAACTAGTCGTGAAAGTTTTTGACAACATTTCAACCATCCAATAATAGGGTGTTCTACTCCCTTTTGCTTCTTTTTATAATAATTTTCACCTTGACACTTGTCATCGCATGCATAATTAATTAATTTTTAATAATTATATTAGAGATTATTCACCCCAAAGACATGTCACTCCTTCCCTCGAGTTGCACATGTTTATTTCTTTTTAATAAAAATAATTACGCAAGTTCCCTCACATCCACAATTAGTTCCTAGATTTTCTCCTAGTTGTCCCTTAGTTCCCAAATTTCTCCTTTATTGTGTCTCCTAACTAATTTGTAGTTGGATTTTTATGAGGAGTATTCTATTAGTTATGATTTAGAGTCTAGTTTGACTTAAGATTCTAACTCTAAGTTGACACCACACTTCCTCATGAAACCATTTCTTTTATTAAATTCATGCACACATTGTGCACATCTCTTACATTTTATTCTCCCTATTCTAGATTTTATTTAGTATAAATTTTCCTTCTACCCATTAATGTAAATTTAGTTAGGTATAAACAATTAGACTTAGACTTTAACATGTTTCCGGTTTACTAAAATTTGTAATAATTTATATTCTCTTTTTCTATCAGTTCTAAGTATACATTTTATCCTCTAAAGTCTTCTAATTTTTTTATTAATTTTCATTAATTTCTCTTGACGTTTTCTTTTCTTTTTATTGAATTTAGATTACCATGCGATGTTCTCTTCAAGACGCATCGATGTGATCCAAGGGTGTCACTCGTCATTTTGACCTAGTTTTGAAGTTTTCCAACACTTGGAGTCAATACTCCACTTTTATACCTTGTGTGGGACTAAGGGATTACTAAGGAATAAGGAATCCACCGTATTGCATGCCCCTTAGAAATCCTCATGAGCGATTGTCACAGTATTCCCTCATAACATCGTGAACCTCTCAGGAACAAGGTTGCCATTAACCTTCAGTTCTAGTCATTGATGGAGTGTTATTAGGCTATGACAGGGACACTACCACACCTCTCCCTAATCTATCTGATATCTGTGTATGAACCCTTTACTCCATATGTGAGTCATATTAGCAAGCATCACCATGTCTGCATCCACTGACAAAAATAATATTAATAACTCTCATACATGAAATCCATAATTGAAGTCATCATCATAACACATGCGTAATAAAATAAAGTACAGATAGTCAAATTCAATAGTCCAATCCTTGACTCAATCTGGAGTCCAAGGAATTTTGTCGATGCCATCAACATCCTCTTCTAGTCATGTTTCCTACACACTCAAGAAACCTTATCATAATACCTATCAATTCTATACATCAATATTAATAACATAACAAATTCAATACTGAAATATAGGATACTATTTAACTCATAAACCAAATCAGAAAATCATATAGTACCAGGTTTAGTAAGATCACTTGCACGCAAGTGTCCTCAAAGAATAATCAATGTTATGAAAATGTGGTCAGTGAAATATGGGTGCACCTTTTAAATTTAATTACCCAATGTCACTTTATAATGTTAATTTTTCCTCTGTATGACATTAAATAATTAATTCGTTAATTCACCTTTTTTTTCGACTATAGCCTACGAGAATCAAATATGTTACTAACTTGTCCTCCTTGAGAGATCACTTGGAAAGGGACATTACAAATTTCTTGTTCCAGGGGTCAACCCTATCGAATTACTCAACAAATGCAACTTGGAGGAGTGAAATTCAGCTCATAGGGTGATTTAGCATTGTTATGATAGTCATGAGACCAAAAATCGTGAAAAACGACTAAGTATGAAAATGTCCCTTACTCGCCAATATAGTGTGTATCGACGAATGATGTACACCTTTTATCAATACATCGATAAGAAAGGATCTTTTCAAGCCACCGATGAGGAAGCATTATCAACAAGAAGATGAAGTTTCATCGTTGATACATCAACGAGATGAAGTGATTTTTATCAGCGAGACGATGAAGTTTCATCGTTGATACGTCGACGATAATAAGTGTTTTTTATCACCAAAAAAATGTGTTTTCGTTGGTGAGAAAAGTGGTTTTAATCATCGAAAATATGAGGTTTCTTTGTCGAAACATCGAATAGTAGACAAGGATTCATCATGGATACGTCGACGAGAAGACAAGGATTCATCGTTGATACATTGGTGAGAAGATAAGATTTCATTGTCGATACATCGATGAGAATATGAGGATTCATCGTTGAAAAGTTGATAAGAACATGGATTCTTGTCAGCAATAAATATGGATTCTTATAGGTAAGGAATGCGTTTTTGGCATTAATACATCAATGGGGAAAATACATCCCGACATTAATACATCAGTGGAAAATATGATTTTCAGGGGTGATACATTAGAAAGGGGAAAGGATAATGATCATTGATAAAGGATAAAAGAGAAGAAGGAGAGAGAGAAGAAAATAAGAGGAGAAGGGAAGGAGAAAATTGATAATTTACAAAAAGAAAAGAAAAAAAATGTTTGGAGCCCAAAACTTGTTTTGGGCATCACAGGAGTAGTTTAACTCTGAATCAAATGAAATTTTATGTTTGCTTTCATAATGATGACAGATAGAAGTATGCAATTGAGGGCCATTGGCTAATTATGCTCCTATTTTCAAAAAAATGTTAAATAGTGACTTTTTAATATCTGGGTTGTGCTCATAATCGATGCCCAAATAAGGGTGAATTGTTTGTAGTTAGATCAAAAAATAGGCATGAAGATACCCATTTGTGATTCTAAATTCAAAGGGGATTGGAGTGGAAATGTCAAAATAAGTAAAAATTCACTATTCCCAGGTACGTTTAGGGAATTTATGAAATCTTTGGAGGAGGAAAAGGGACCCTAGATCACCTATCCAAAAAAAATTATTCATTTGAATTTTTATCTACCCATCAATACGAACAACTTTGTGTTCATGTAATTTTTTCCAGTTTTTCTCCGTTTGGGAGATGGCCGATTTTGACCAAAAATTCTAAGTCTAAGGAAATGAAAAAGGGACAAATTGAAAAATGTAGATCGATGCAAAAGTTGGATGAAGTGTCAGATCCTAAATATGAGATTTTTTATATATTCAAAATCATGGATACTATCTGCACCTAATATAAAAAATTTCCTGGTTTTTGTCATATTTTATTCTACAAAAGGCATAAGTTGGACCTTGAGATTTTTGGTACGAATTAAACAAGTCCAAAAAGGGGTGAAACTATTTATTTCAGAAGGCCATAACTTTCATCTCATAATTCAGAATAATGCATGAGTGTAGCCATTAGAAATTTAATACAAAGAAGAATGTCATGGGAACTTTAGGTTCTTCTAGGAATCAATTGGCGGTGTTATAAATCTATAGGAAAAAGGGAAAATAAACTCTGTGAACCATGTAATTGCTCAATGTGAACGTTTCCAAAAAATGTCAATTTTTTGGAAAAAAATTCCAAATGTTAGAGGTATAGAAAATATGTCAGCATTGGGTAAGAAAGAGTGCATTTTCTCATGATAATTCCTATGCAAAGGTATATAGGAACATTTGGAATGCAACGACCTAGAAAAAAAAAGGGGGGGGCTAAGTTTTAAATAACAATGTATTGTGTATGAGCAGGGGAACACAAACAGAGAATGTAATGTCAAGAACATATTGATAGGATGATCTAGTGCATTGGATTTTGCATCTTCCATACAACATTTTTATGATAAGGATTTTTCTAGCTCCACAAAATCCTTGGATGTTTAGGCACTATTTTTCTAGTTGAAAAATCTAGCTCAGATGTAATAGAATGTCAACACATGCAAGGAAATTAATCTTCAGAAAAGTGGAAGTACAAAGTGGAGAATTTCTGCAAAGGAATTGGAATATTTATCAACAAAAAGTATTGATGATGTAGGCTATCTACTCTTTAATAAATAAAAGTTACAACAGGCGGAAGGGAAATAACTTGATCTTGTAGATGGCATAGGTTATAACTGGATATTTCATTGTGTTGAACAAATGTTATCATTGATTTCAAAGTGGTCATGGACATGGTCATTTATAGTGCAAAAAGTATTGCACAAAGTATTTTACACAGACAAAGGAAGTCGTGAAAGGATGAAAACATAAGTGCGTAGAAGGATCGAAGGAAAAAAGGATCAATGGCGTAGAAGCAAATCTGTAAGGGGCTTTGAACCAGTGCCAAAAATGATGCAGTGGAATGTGCTGAGATGAAACTAGTCCGGTTGAATGGACTGTGATGGATTGTGTGGAAGATGTTTATTATTTGGGTTGGTTTTCATTGATGTCAACCCTCGAAGAAAGTATGGTAGTGAATTCCGGTAGCACAAAGGTTTGGGTAATGGACCCAAGTGTGTTTGATGTATAATGATATGAGTTTTAATATATTTGAAGGTAAGACTATTTTGGATGGATAGTACATGTCATTCCATTTCCGGTGGTATGTGGAACATCACATAACTCCTCATGGTTATAGAGTTATGGCCATGTGAAGTTGGAGAACCCTCATGAGTCATCTAGAAGCCCCAAAAGGTCAAAG
>JZKD02S1736045.1:66440-101977 GCA_000966675.3 Picea glauca | reverse complement strand
CCCTCACATCACTCTCAATTCCCCATACCTAATCATGCATAACAAGAAGAAAAACAACAATTACAGGTAAATGAAAGAAAAAAGGTACATGCATACAGAACATATAAGGTCCACATACAACTAGAAAAACAAAAAATTGTACAATCAATAATTTATATTAATAAAAAATTTCTTGAAAATATGTGCAATCACTTATTTTTTATAAAATCTATGAGTGTATCAACATCACATTCGTCTCGATCCCGACCTTCAACTATTGGGTCTTGTTCTGCTACTAGAAGGTGATGGGTCATCTCAAGCATTATACTACTTGTACTAGCGGGATGTGGACATTGATGCACTACATGGGAATCCACTACAATAACAAAAATCGTTAAAAGGACATGGTTAGTTTTTATGCATAGTAGTGTTTCATTAGTACAAATATCATTACTGTGTTTTTTACCTGGAGGAGTGGTGGATACCATTGGTTGGATTTCCATTCATTCCTCTCCTCTTTGAGCACCCTCATCTACATGCTTTTCCATTGAAACAAGAAAAGTTATAAGTACACCAGCTAAGGGAAATATTTATAATAATCATATTATACATTTTATTTTAAAGACACATATACCATGATCATGGGTTTGAGAACCACTAGTATCTGTTGGATATTTGGTTTTCATTGACATCAATGAGTGGTGGATTGATGCCAATTTATGTGATGGTTGTATTTGGAGAAGACTCCAAATTAAATTGGTCCCCTTATGGCGTATCTCTAAGCATAGACCTCACATAAAGACACTTTGAAGAAGTCTACACCCTAAGTATGGTTAAGGATATTGTAGTTCATCATGGATTTAGGTCATGAAGGATGGAGTAAATGAAGGTAACTCACTCATGTATGGATATTTCTCATCATGCTATTTCCAGTGATAGGTTGTACGCCAAATAGTTCCTCATGCTTGAGGAACTATGGCCTTGTGAAGTTAGAATCCCTAAAGAATGGTCAAGAAGCCCCTAGTTTGTTACAAGTCTTTAATGAAAGGGTAAAGTGGTTGTAACAAGAAAGTTGTGAATCCCCTAAGTTTAAGGAAAGAGGTTACTCAACAAAAGTATAAATACACCTCAAAGAATCATTCACATTACATTCACACACACATTCTATTGAATATCTTCTATGTGAGTAAGTAATTTTTATCTGAGGTAACCAACGAGAATTGAGGTGAATTTCAGAGGGAATATGAAGTAAATAAGGGAAAAATTCCAAGGGAGGATGAAGTCTTGTGATGATGTGTTCTAAGGTATGTTATTTAAAGGTCATATTACCATTTTCTCTATAACTTTTTTTCTAGAATAATTCAAATAGTAAAAATTGGAGGAGGTTGAGAAGACATGTCAAGGTACCCATGGTAAACATTTCAACATCTGGGTTGTTGTATTTTTGAGATACTTATTATGATTATACTACTGATGATATATATTGAATGCTAAATATAAACTACTGAACATTGTTGAAGAACATAAATTGTGGTTAAAATTAATAAAAGTGCTCATATTGATTCACCCCCCTCTCAGTATTCCAACATTTGGTATCAGAGTAGGTCCTTCAAGAATCATTCTAACCATTGGAAGGAGATCATTCAATACCCTAAGATTGGAGCACCAATATTTGATTGTCATAATTATGGATTATGGAGTATAAGGATGAAAACCTTTTTGCAGGAACTCCCCAAGACAAGGATGGAAAGAAACTCAAAGTCTAAAGGTACTATTCTAAACAGTCTTGTTAATTCAATATTTTTTAAGGTTATGTATTGCAATTCTGCAAAGGACGTATGGGATAATATTCAAAATAAAAATGAAGGATATTATAAAGTCAAGAGAGATAAACTCCAAACCTTTAGAGTTAAGTTCGAACAATTGAAGATGAAGGAAGATGAAGACATCACAACCTACTTTCTATGAGTTGATGAAATAGTGAATACTATTAAAGGTCTGGGAGAAGAGATGAAGGAACCGATCTCTACTTATGAGATTTGATCCAAACATTTCATCCATAGAAGAAAGAACATATCTAAACACCTCGAGCATGGACGAGATACATGGGATACTCACTTCCTATGAAATGAGAACAGAACATGAGAACCTAGTCACAAAGGAAGCAACATTCAAAGAATCCAAGAAGACAAAGAAAAAGAGCAAGAAAAATCCAAAGTCAGACTGTTGTTGCAATGATGATTCAGAGGAATATGAATAAATGGAAAAATTCATAAGAAATTTGCAAAGAGGAATTGGTAAATACAAAGGTATGATTCTATTGAAATGTTTTAATTATGGTGGTATTGGTCATTCTGCTTCTAAATGTCCCCATAAGAATAAGGAAAGTGATGAAGAATAAGACCCTAAGAAGAAAAGGGTAGAAGAAACAAAAATAAATTCTTCAAGAAAAGTTTGTGCACCAAGGAACACAGTGACAATGATACAAAAAGAGTACTCTTCATGGCAATATAATATTCTGAAGAAGAAGGAGAAGTTAATCTCATAGAAAAATTGATCAATGCCTTAGAAGAGCTAAGGAATGAAAGAAATACAATCAATTCACTCAAGGAAGAACTAAAGAGGAAACACAGTTCTTATAATTCCAACTTAGAAGAGGTCAAGCAAATGATCACGAAGTTAAAAATCCAAGTAGAAGAAGACAAAAGAATTAAAGAAGCACTCAGAAATCAGTTGGAAGAGAAGGACAAGATGATTGAAGTCTTGGAAGCATAAATAGTCACTCTAAGAAAATATCTTCAGATGAAGGACATGCAACAGAACAACACTAGAATATTGCACGAGATCATTAACTATCAAAGGCCATACTATGAAAAATATGGATTAGGATACAACAAGATAGAGAAAGGCTCTAGCTTGAAAACAACAGAACAAGAAGAAGAACAAAGAAGTTATGAAAAAATAGTCACAGGCTCTCCTAAAAGGGAAGAAGGCAAGAAGATACAAGAAGACGATTACAGAGACATTGCACCACCTATAATATTTTGAATTTAGAATCAACAACAATGAGAAATGAAAAGACCTCAAGAAGAAGAAGGATTCAAAAGAGAGTCACCATTCAGAAGATCTCCCACCCCTAGGTATCAAACTCTTTTTCTTGGTTTATGTTATTCATGCAATAACTTTGGGCACAAAGTTGTGAGTTGTAGAGCCAATATCAAGAGCAGAAGAAACTATGAAGGCTATACAAGAAATTCTTATACAAGAGGGCCTCATGAAGCACAGAGAAAAAACCACAATAGACTTGAATCCTCGAGTAATGAAGTAGAATGCTACAAATGAAACAATTTTTGTCACATGGACAAAGATTGCAGACTGACTATTCCTCCAAGGGAGCCAAAGTAGAATACCAACAATCATAAGAAGGAACCACGAAGGATATGGGTAAGGAAGTAGGATCAATACAACACTGAAGAATGCATGCTTTCTCTACAAGCCCAACACAAGAAACGTGGATTGTATGTTGGCAATGATTGCTCAAAGAATATGATAGGTGATAAGGAAATGTTTCTATCGTTGAAAAATGAAGGAGATGGATCAGTTTCATTTGGCAATGAAAACTCAGTCAGAATCATAGGAAAGGGTATAGTTAAGCTTGGAAGAAAGGATTATATTATGAGGAAAATCACTCTATGGCATGGGGTAAACCACAACATATGGAAATGACTGCAAAAAACAAATCTAATCTCAAGTATGTTATATAAAAAAATATGCTAACAAGACAAGATAAAGATCCTACTATGTTCATACATTCAATGAAGTCCATCGTTGAGCACTTGAATCAAAGCGACACACCTGCAACTTGTCCTCAACAACCAAGATACACAAGCATATGGTGATAATATATAAATTTAGCACATATAATAGCATAATCCATCAAAATTCATAACAAATACACCCATGGAATAAAAATTCATATATTTGCAAGACATTAATTGGATGATAAAAGAGTATTTCTATTAAAATGTAATCAACATAAGTGTATGAATGACAAACTTTTGTGTCGGCACGTTCGGAACCAAGAAACTAAGTCCCTTCCAACTGGGCCTCCACCAAAGGCAAGATCATATAAGAGAGACAATGAGGTTCTCCATCAAATAGGGAAGAGCTTGGGGGCTTAACAATGTGTTCATACTTAAAAGGACAAAGGGTTGCAAACTCAACATGAAGTGAATAATTTCTCCAGAGTAACTTTGCTCTCAAAGTTGAAATCTTCTCCCCTTTTCCACAACTTGGATAAGGCCCATTTATAGCCTTCAAATGGAACTGAAGGTCTGAGTCAAAACATTTTCAGTATATGGAAGGTCAAGGATCATGGATCTCATGACATGACATGAAAACCTGACATCTTTTTTTTAATTTTGAGCACAAAACCTGATGTACATGGGCTGTAATGGTGCAACCTATGTATACACATGTTGTATAGTTGTTACGGCATGTATGTCTGGAAAAATATGTTTTTAAGCTCTGGGAAATGCAAAAGGGGACTTCAAGTCTACATAGGGAAATGGAAAAGGCCTTTTGAGCAAGTTGCATGAGGTGAGGAAAATCTTTCTATAATATATGCCCCCTAATGTATGAGATCAAAGGAGTATATGCGATGGCCGAAATATATTATAATTCCCAGAAGTGGAGTAATGGAGACCCAACTAGACGAACTAGTTGCTCATAAGAATATTACAATCCATAATGACTTTGCGCACATGGTTGCCAATTTGAATTACACTGCATATCCATGTGGAAATATACCAAAAAACTATTCATGGACATGAAATAGGCAATATAAAAGTAGATACATGCCATAGGCTATCATAGTCACAAACAAGGCCCAGTGAAAACTAGTCTCAAAAGAAGTCTGAAGATATTTGTATACAATGGAGTACAATCTAATCTCCCATGATCACTAAATTCATATAGGTATTGGTCCAATGAATTATAGAAACATCTCAGGAAAGCTATGACTATGAAATGATGTCTTTAAGTATTCTACACGATCCACCAAAGGTGCAAGTCTACATTATGTTAATAAAGGAGTCGAGGTCAAACATAATGAGATTTTGTTTGATTATCGATCATTGAGGTATACTATTAACAAACATGAGACATCCTACCGATAATGAAAGTAGGTATCAAGGAACCGAGTACATTATTACAAGTTTCAATAAAAAGTGTTGAGTTCAAACACTTGAAGAATCCATCGATCATAAGACATTGATCTATTCCCAATTGTCGATGGCGAGAGAACCTGCCACTGATGACTGCAAGCCTCTAGGTACTCATAGGACTCTAGGTCTCGTTTCCAGAATAGATGGGATGAATTCGATGGAAGGATACCCACTGAAAGGAGAGCATTAAGGAATCTCTCATCTTTCAGCATGAGCTTGATGATTTGGAGGAACTCGGATGAAGAACATGTTCACGAACCAATGAACCTGTGCGTCTTTTGCATGCACCAAATGCAAGCGGTGCACAAAAAAGACCCTCTGAATAACAAACAATAAGGAAAACTGTCGAAAAAGGAGAGGAAACCACAAATAAGGCTAATGGAATCCAAGGCACTGTACAAATCCCACTGTGTGAATAGATTTATTACCGTTGAACACAAGGGAAACCCCCCGGTCAATGATCAATGAAAAGATGTCGACTGGTAGGTTCAAGTTTACCTACACATAAGGAAAGTAGGACCAGGGTGCATGGTAGGACTACAATTTCATGTAACTCTGAGACACACTGAGGGTAAGATCGACATGCAAAGTCAAGAGTTCTAATAAATGGATGACAAAGGCTAATAAACATCCTTTGAGCAAGAGCATGAGAAATATGGATGATTGTGGAAACATAGACTCAATGATGAAACTTTGTGATGCAGGAGGCACCAATCAAACTCTTCATAAGGATTGGAAGATTAGCCAGTTAGGGGAGTAAACTCTAAGTAATGAGCTCAACTTCATAAGGTCATGCTAAACCAAAAATTTTGATGACAAGTGGACTCAAAAGTTTGTTCTCTGTTCAAAGGTGACACGACTACTGCCAACATAAGATAATACTCCTTTCTCGCCCGTCTTTTTTATTTTTTCATAGTCAAATGAATGTTATGATACAGAGGAGGAAATGATTGCCGTGATTAGGCAACTAGTTCCAATAGTGGAACATACCTATGCTCAATGCAAGGAGGTGCATGCAGGATATGGACACTTGAGGGAATGTTTCCTCTTGGGGTATAGGATGTCAAGCTGCAAGGATATGCTTGGCTAATGATGCAAACTACTAAGGTGATAGGCTTATAATGCAAAAGCAAGAACCGGAAAAAGGCTCAACACTGTAAGTGAGAGAATAATATGTAATTACAACTTAACACCAAAGAATTTCCTTTTTTCGTAAATTTAGTCTACTTGGTTTGAAAAAGGGATAAAATTACACCAAATAGACGTCCTTTCAAATCCAATTTATGAGTGTGAAAGAGATAAGTTCACTCATAAATATTTTTTCTTTTTTAGAGAGTCAGAAAAGAGATTAAACCAAACTCGTTGATGTTGTTCTAAGCAACATATCATGGGGGAGGCCAAGGCTCTTGTGTAAGACTTCTGTGAAAGGTCAACAACTTACAAACAACTGACACAATCTTGGGAAAACCAAAAGCTTTCCAAGTGGAGGAGGATAAAATACTTGCAGAAGTTACCTTCTCTATGACATATCGAAGAACTTCCCTTATCTAGAAGGGGTAGAAGAAGGAATTTGATACCCCACAAGACCATCCCAGTCAAAGGAAACCTCCCTAGGACTTGGAGGGAGCATACTCGAAGAGAGTGGAATGCCCTCTTGTTCACAAGGTATAGGAATAGAAATGTTAATGACATGGTAGAAAGACACCTCACTTCTCAAAATAGGAGTGTTGTTGGTTGAAGATTGCATTGACACGATTGTTGTGTCAATCAAAGAAGAATTAGAATGTTGGGAACCCAAAGATGAATCTGAACCCAAAGGGTTATCAGGCAAGGAATGTGCTTCTTCTACTACAATATTAGTAGAGCATAAGTGATTTAAATGACCTCCTTTGCAAAGCATACAAAGGAACTTGGGCTTATGTCCTATACGTCGAAGCTTCTCAATCGTATGAATTCCCCCTGCATGACTTACAATGGCTGGTGACATGCTCTCAGCATGAATTGCAGAGGCCAGTGGCTCATCTCCAACATGATTTATAGAGGTTGTTGATGTATCCCCAACATGATTAACAGAGGTTGGTGATGTATGTGCAATGTCACTAACAATGACTAGAGTTGTTCCCCCAGCATGACTTGCAGCAACTAGTTGCGGTATTTGAGACCAAAGTTCCTGGAAAGATCGAGTTTGAGAAATTGAATGCTAGTAAGGGATCTGGTCTACACCCTATCCCTGCCCGACAGGGTAGTATCCTCCTCCAAATTGATTTATAAAGGTTTGTAAAGGCATCATCACCAAAGAATACATTTGTGAAGAGAAAACATCATGACAAGGGCTACTCAGGTGAGGATATATATTGGCCGCAGACGAAGGGAATCCATTAAGGGGTTTCCCGTACCATAAAATGACTCCCTCTAGATGAAATACCAAAGGATAGATGGAGGTCTGCCACGGGAAAATCATTCATAGGAACTAGCATAATGGAGGAAGAATGGTTGGACGAGATGTAATAAGTAGAGTATTCTCCCATTTGAGCACTTGCTCCTGGAAAAGTGAAGCTAGGATTGGATCCATAGGAAGGAATATTCCAACTTCCCACTGTGAGAGTCGGTTGAGGGATATGACTCCCATCAAATGAAAATGTAGAAAAGGTAGGCCTCAAGCCCCCAGATCCAAAACTAGGATTCACATAAGGCGATGAGACAGATGATGAAAAGTGCGAAGACATGTCTCGCATACTACAAGAAAAAATATTAGAGGTCCAAGGTATTGATTGAGTATCATGATTCAACGTGCCACTCAAAAATACAAAAGGATTCATCCCCATGGAATGAGAAAATATCATGGGTTGGGTAACACTATCTGAGGGAGTCACAGGGGCTCCACTAATCATAGAAATGGAAACTCACGATGCAATGAAAAATCCTAAGGACAACTAATAATCAAAGAGAACACCAAAGTAAATAAAAAAGGACAATATTCACACAAACAAGATAAAGTGGATGAAAGGGCCATCCCTCCCTAAAGTAGGTATGCCTCACCCAAAAGGGGCCTGAGTCTCCCTGCCAAAGATCAGAGGTATGAAAATCAGTTATAAGGGCCCTCGTGGGCTTAAAAACTAGTCAGTCAGATCCTCTTGGAGAGGTAATCCTCCATAAAGGCTATGTGAAGTCCAAGCCTTATCTGACCTAGGGTACCTGGCGAATAACCCCTACAAGTAACCTATGTGGATACCTATGTCAAGAAACTAAGCCACCACGATATAACCAAGGCCCAGGTGAACATTCATAAGTCAGGTCTACCGTATGGGCAGGGTAACAAATCCTGAAATCTTGAAAGCACCACCTCTCATGGAGGTAAAGATACTATCAAGACCCCCATATACGAATACATCCTGAGAAATATCTATGATGATAATAAGGTATTGGGGGGATATCCCCTCAACCAACCTCGTGAAACCTCGTGCTTATCTCCGGTGTGAGAGGAGCCTCATGACGTCACCAATTATACAATGGATTTCACCACTCCCTTAGTCAGACACATATGTTGAGTTTAATATCCTTGGAGAAGTTTACACACAAAATCCTATTCCAAGGCTCTAAATCTTAAGCTAGTTTGTGCACCCTAAAAAACAAAATTGTTTCTAATCAATTTTAAATTTATCAGCGTTACTTTTAGTGGCTTTGCTTACTCAAAAAGGTGTCATTGTGAAACTAATGATGTTATGACTCGACAAGGAAAATAAATGAATATGAATAAAATTCAAAGTACTAACTTCAATTCCCAACAAATGATAAGATTTTCAAAATGCAAATTTCAATTTAATTCTGCAATTTCATATAAGATGCAATTTTTCTATACATGTACTAAGATCGATGACAAGAACCCAAAAGATCAAATGGAAACGATGCAAAATGTATATTTTTTTGTATTTTTAATATAAAAGAGTGAAAATGCAAGGACTGGACAACAACTTGATATAAATACCCTACTGTATGTAAACAAAGACAAACAAAGTAGAGTGTCAAGAAGAAAACACCCATCCTAGTATGCAAGGACAACCAATCAAAAGGATGATGAGAAATAAAAAACCGCCCGAAAATTCAACCAAAGAAAGGTTTCCTATCACTATGCAGGCACTCAACATTCATGACAAAGACCTAAGAAGACTCAACAACCATAAAAAATTACCCATCAACCATCAAAATCAACAATCAAGCAAACAAGGATGATGTACATGATTGTTCAGGAGAAAACTATGTATATACGCTTCCTACAGAACTACAACTCGTGTATGTACGAGACTATAAGGGAAAAACCAAGTATATGTATTAAAACACTGCCAGGTTAAGGACAAGGCCAAGAAACTCAGACTCAAAATGAACAGAGGCTTTCAAGAAATCATACGACAAGAAACTCAAGATAAACAAGAGAAATCAAAGGAGAAAAACACTCCAAACCCCGAAAAGAAGATTCAATCCCAAGTATGGTCGTCAATTTTGTTATGAGGACAATCACTCTATGGCATGGGGTAAACCACAATAGACGGAAATGACTGCAGAAATCAACTCTAATCTCAATTATGCTAATATAAACAAATATGCTAGCAAGACAACATAAAGAGCCTACCTCGTCCAGACATTCGATGAAGTCCATCGTTGAGCACTTGACTCAAAGCGATACACCTGCAACTTGTCCTCAACAACCAAGATGCGTAAACATATGGTGATAATATATAAATTTAGCACATATAATAGCATAATCCATTAATACTCATAACAAATACGCCCATGGAATAACAATTCATATATTTCCAAGACATTAAGTGGACAAGAAAAGAGTATTTCTATTCAAATGTAATCAACATAAGTCTATGAATGACAAACTTCAATGTCAACACATTCAGAAATGAGAAACTAAGTCCCTTCTAGTTGGGCCTCCACCACTTCAATCCTCCACCAAAGGCAAGCTCATATAAGAGAGACAATGAGGTTCTCCATCAAATAGGGAAGAGCTTGGGGGTTGAATAATGTGTTCAAACTTAAAAGGATCACAAAGGGATGCAGACTCAATATGAAGTGAATAATTTCTCCAGAGTAACTTTGCTCTCAAAGTTGAATTATTCTCCCCTTTTCCACAGCTTGGATAAGGCCCATTTATTGCCTTCAAATGGAACTGAAGGGCCGATTTAGAATGTTTCCAGTATATGGAAGGTCAAGCATCATGGATCTCGTGACGTGACATAGAAACCCAACACCAGTTTTTAATTTTGAGCACAAAACCTGATGTACGTGAGTTGTAATGGTGCAACCTGCGTATATGCATGTTGTATAGCTGTTAGGGAGCATATGTGTGGAAAAATATGTTTTTTAGCTCTGGGAACTGCAAAAAGGGACTTCAAGTCTGCATAGGGAAATGGAAAAGTCCTTTTGAGTAAGTTGCATGGGGTGAGGCAAATATTTCTATAACAGATGCCAAGGAAGAAAATGTACTATTAGTTGAACACGTGAAGCACAATATACTAAGTGTAAGTCCAATGTGTGATAAAGGACATAAACTTGTGTTTGACTCAGAGAAATGTGAAATAAGGAAAGTAGGATCAGAAAAATTGGTGGCTACAGCTAAAATAACTCCAAGCAACATATATGTACGAAATGAAATTGGGAAGGAAAGATGTTACCCAGGAAAGGATGATGAAAGTGGGCTATCGAACAAAAGAATGGGTCACATAAATTTTGATAATATTGTCAAAATCAGCATAAGGGAAGCAGTAAGAGAAATGTTTGAGATCTCAAAGCCAACAAACACTCTATGCAAGAATTGTCTATAGGGAAAACAAACTGGGACCAAATTCAAATCAAAGGAATACTCCACAACAAAACCCCTAGAGATTTTAAATATAGATCTGTGTGGACCAACGAGAACAAAGAGATTGAATGGAGAAATGTACTGTATGCTAATGATTGATGCCTGCACAGGGATTATTGTAGTTTTCTTTCTTAGGAATAAGTCAGAGGCATTTGAACACTTCAATATATACAAGGAAATGGTCAAAACTGAAAAAAAATAAAAAAAATCAAGAGTTTGAGATAAGACAATGGAGGAGAGTTTACATCAAATAAATTCATAGATTTTTGTAGAGAACATGGGATAAAGAGACAGTTCTTAGTAGCCATAACACCTCATCAAAATGGAGTTGTTGAAAGGAAGAACAAAATAGTGCAGGAAATGGCCAAAACCATGTTGAAAGACCCCATGTTGAAAGACTTATTTTTGGTACAAGCAATACATACAACAATTCATATCCAGAATAGAGGAATGCTCATAAATAACAGTGATAAGACCCCCTACAAGATTTGGAAAGGAAGACCAACAAATGTGAAGCATTTCAAAGTGTTTGGAAGGAATTTCTATATCAAGAGAGAAGTTGAAAAGATTGGAAAATGTGACTCTTGAGTTGATAAAGACATATTGGTTGGGTACTCAAGAAAAATAAAATCATACAAATGTTTCAATTTAAGACTCAACAAACTAGTGGAAAGCATCAATGTGATGATTGATGAGACAAATGGACGAAAGATAAAAGAAATAAACAAAGATTCAGTGGAACAAGATCTCAAAGAATATTTGAAAGAAGAATACGTAGATGAAGAAGAATATCAACCAGAAGCAGAGCAAGAACACCAAGATCTTTAGGTACCTCCAAAGACACCTGGCAAATGAGTGTAGAAAAATCATCCTCTAGAACTGGATCATTGGAAATAAAGGTGTAGGAGTTGAAACTTGAAGGAGAATACGTCCACCAGAAAAATAACACCTAACACTATTATCCACAATTGAGTCAAGTAGTTTTGAAGAAACCAACAAGGATGAATACTAGATCAAAGCTATGGATGAAGAGTTAGATCAAATAAAGAAGAATGACACTTGGGAACTAGTTCCAGGCCAAAGAACAAGAATGAGATCGGTACAAAGTGGGTCTTTAGAAACAAATTGAAAGAGGATGGACACGTTACTAGGAACAAATAGAGATTGGTATGTAAAGGATACGCTTAGGTTGAAGGTATATATTTTGAAGATACCTTTTCCCCAATTTCTAGAATGGAAATAATCAGGTTGATTCTAGCTTATGAATGTTCCAAAAATATCAAAGTGTATCAGATGGATGTAAAGTCAGCCTTTCTAAATGAAGAGTTAGAAGAATAAGTATACATCGATCATCCAAAAGGATTTCAGTTGTCAGAATAGGAAAACTATGTTTGTAGGTTGAATAAGGCACTATATGGTCTCAAAAAAGCCCCTAGAGCATGGTATTCAAGAATGGATAGACACTTACATCAACAAGGGCTCATAAAAGGAAATGAAGACAACAATGTATACATAAAGGTAAATCAAGATAGTATCCTTGTTGGACTTATGGGCTGACCCAGTTTCTACCTTAGTTCTCCAACAAAACCCTTATCACCATCAACCCTTCTAGTAAACCAGAAGGCTACACTGCACACAAAGTGCACAGTGCAGTCTCACCCAAGATGGTTTATGGGGGACTGCAGGACGCAGGTGTCTATAGTCATGGAAGGGATTGGGGGATTTTATTTCTACTTATTACTTCTACTTAACCATGCATTCTATTATAATATTCATTAGGCCCATTTATTCATTCATAACATTTATTTTTCATATCTATTCTAGTGTGTGTTGTAATTAAATCCATCCATTCATCTATCTAACCATTCATCATAATTGCAGAAATAGTAAAACATTAAAACACATTGCACACATCATTTTACTATGGTTCACTCCCCCTGGGGCTACATCCACAAAGATCTTCTGCTTCTTTTCTTATTCATCAAAAAGGCATTGTGCACATTACATCATAATATATAGTAGTGAGGAAAACCAGGATCACACCAAGCTCCACAGCTTACAACCTGACCCTCAACTAATTCAACCTCATCTGATCTCCACAACTCTCAAAACAAACTTCAACTCACAGAGACTCCAAAATAGGTTCTCCAAAAAAACTTGTCGCACTCATAAACTACCAATTGGATGATTATGATGATTTTGATGCTCCTCTAATATACCACATATCCCTTATTTATATTACAAAATTGGGTTAGAAACCATTAAAATACATCCTAAAAACATAACCCTAACTAGGATAGGTTTGTCCATATTTACATCGGATTTCTGCAAATCCTGTCGTGCACGCTGCTTTTCCTCTAAATGTGGCATGCTCTCCCTCTTGGTCCATTTTTCCTCATTTGCTGCACTATTATCCAAACATTCCTACTCCAACAAGCCCCCAACACTAACATGTGGCTCCTCCCGCACCACTTAGCCTTAGTTCACATTCTAAAGCACTACCTCCAGTGCATGGAACTTCTTTCCTAATCATGTCGCTTTATCCTTAGCCTCTGTGCTCTTCCATGCTAGTGTATCCAAACCCTGCATGTATGTGCTCTCTTATAAATTCTATGATTTCTGCTAGCGCTTGTTCCCATTTCCTTTCTTTGTTTGGAGCTCCTCTATCATTCCTTTTTCTTGTTGTTGAAATGGCTCCAACTAAGCCTGCCTTGCGTGTTTCTCCTCCTGCATAGTCTTTACTTCTTCCTCCAAGTTTTTTAGCTCATACGCGACCTTCATTATTAGGGACATGACCATGGTATTCTTCCTCTTCTTCAAGTCCTGAACCACCACGTTCATTTTTTCCTCCCTCTGCTCTAGCTACTAGATCTTCTCATCCTCTTCCAAGCTGGTCCAAATGTGTGTAGTCCTATCATACAATTCTTCCACTTATTTAACCTCTTGTGCTATACTCTCTATGTGCACATTAGCCTCTTGATCTCTCTTCTCCTCTAATTTTGGAGGTGTGCTCAGAGATAATTTCTCTATTAAATCCACTATCTCTTATTTGTATTTATCCATGGTCTGCGTGATCTGTTTTGTCTTCTCTTACATTGTAACCTCATGTTCCTGCGCGTAGTGTGGTATACTCCTATATACCTATGTAAGATTCTTGTCTAATTTATATACACACTTCTTCTCCTCCTCCTTTTCCAGCATGATCTACTCACGTCACTTGCAAAATATCCTTCACCTCACGACTAAGAACTAGGTTGGTGGCATCCACCCTAGCTCTAGATTGTACTTCATGCATGACACTCTCTTGTAATCCATATAGTTCCTTTGTAGGTATGTTCACCAGAACCAACTCCAGATGTTCCACGTCCTTTACTGGTCTCTGCACTATGTTTTAATCCACCTCCAACATTTCTTGTGTGACTTTGAAACTGTCACTGCTCACTTCTATCGTCTTCACAGTCTCTTCTTGCTCTTTATACATTGATGCTTCATGTGTTTGTTCTTTCTATTGCCCTATTGGATGATGCACTATATTTAGTTGTATTCTCTGTAATATTTCATGTACTTATACTAAATTTTCCATGATTTCTTCCCTTTGTGCCTTTGTTGCACGCACTACATCCTCTCCTCTATCTTGGACTTTGTCTATGACCAACTCGACATCATCCTTTGTAATAGTAATGGTTGAAGGATTCTTGTGATACTTCATCTTTTTCCTTATTTATGCCTCATGTGTTCATGTTCTCTTCTTTGTTGGGGTTGACATTCGTGCCTCAATTTTCTTCTTTTCTTCTTCCCCATATTTTTCTTCCTTCGGATGAGAGTTATCTCCCTTCTCTTTATTTCTTGGATTTTTGCTTGATGTGATGCTTCTTGAGGTTTGGATGCGCTCTACATCCTTCCTTGTATTATCTGCTAGACTACTTGTCTTCTTTGATGTTCATGATTTTGTTGGCTCCTTAGGCTTTATTCCTTTCTTTTGTGTTGTTGGAGCCTTCCACTACGTAGGTCAGTCTTTCAAAATCTAGTCTACTTCTTCCCGTGATGTGAAATATCTCATTTCCAACCACTTCTTATTTGGGTCCCTTGTGGCCTAGATCCACAAATGATGTCTTGAAGCCTTGAAATTGGAAATCCCTTCATTTCCTTTAACTAATTCAATAGAGATCCTCCTGAAATTGGTTGTCTTGTGTTGTATATCCTCCAAGAATATGGAAAATATTGTGTTGTTCGCCTATTAGTTCTTGGGGTCCTTTTCCTACTAGAAAGTTTCATAGCGCATTGCATAATATTTCCCCTTCCTATCTAGAAAATATGAAAACTTGTGCTCCTACCAGCCCACCAATGCTATTAGTATTAGAAATTACGAGTAATGGAATTTTGTTCCATTATCCTATGCATATTTGCAATCTATCAGAAACTGGTTCAACAAGTATGGCTCCCAGCTGAACACTACACCCTTTGTGCACTATGTGACTATTGATATAAATCATGTTACGGCTTATTCCTTTTTGCATTTCCTAAAAAATTTACAAGCCATCAGCTTTGTGGAAAACTTCATTGCATGGTCGTTAATATCCTTAATAATTTGTCCTCGGGTTCCCCTGTTTTGTTGATTTTTCATAAGCTAGGTTAAGCATGAATTTCATTCCATTTTATCATTTAACTTAACCATAGACAATATTGTTGCAGCAACCAAGATCATAAGAAGAAGCACCATGCACAAGAACACAAATGTATCCTGGGAAACCCTTCTCAACAAGGGAAGAAAACCCAGCCAAATCCTTTACTATATTTTTCAAGAGAAAATACCTTCACCTCCAAGAAGGACCTAACACATAAGAGGGTGCTTAAACCCTAGAAATCTAGTGCCCAAGAGAGGTGCACACCTTTTTCTAAATAAGTGTCCTTTCTGAAATCTCCAAACTCACAAGTGAGATATGTTTCCACAATGGGGAATCATCCCTTACTTATATTAGACTTGTCCAATCAACAAAGGCGTCTATTGGCTCAACAGGGCCGACCTCTCTAAGTCACTTTACAATAATAATAATAATAATAATAATAATAATTATTATTATTATTATAATTAATGTTAATCATATTAATTATCTTTTACATTTATTATTAATTACATTAAGGTGGGGCCGACTTGTACCCTTTACATAACAATTAGGGTTATAGGTAGGTCTGACTCTTGAACAACATATAGAAAAGGATCTAATACACCCACTAGTTCTCATCCACTAGGGGAACATCCATAGGGATGTCATAGTTCTGTCTCATTGCATTACACAAAAGAACCAGATCTACACACATTCACATGTGCTCATCCAGAGGCATGCCCAATCTACAGATCTTCTTTCCCACTGCCTCACACAGGAGAATCATCCAGAGTTTTCTCGTCAACTCTGTTGCTCAAAGGAGGCTAACATATCATCTTCATTTCTGTTCACATGATGATGCACCCAACACTTTGGGATTTCACACATTCACCTTGTGGTCAACCACATGCACATCCAACTCATCAGATCGCCTTTCCCAGTGGATAACCATTTGGAGTTCTTCTCACTCTCTGAATGGAGGAGGTCATCTCTACGTTCATAGCTCTGTCTCAGGCAAGAATCATGTACCCTTCTTAGGGGATTTCTCTTAGGTTTGTAAGCTAAGAGAAAGACTCACATAGCTTCAATGATCCACACCTCACAGGTTTGTAATATGGAGAATGTCTCACATAGTTGCATTCATCAACACTCCATCTCAGCTAGGGAGGCATTGTTCATAATGTCAGGTCTCACACGGATGTACTTTGTATTTTGTTTTTGGCTGGAGTCATCAATACTCCCTCTTAACTAGAAAGACATTTTTCACCAAGTTACTCTGGTGAAGATTTTTGTAATCTGCTCATTTGTAGGAAGGTACTACAAGTGTATGATTTTTCCTCTGCACCATATCTCTGATATAATAATATTTCATCTCATCATGTTTCGATCCATTAGGAGACTTTGGGTTCTCAAGGATCTTTACACACGGCTCTTGGTTATCATCATAGGATCCATCTCATGGTTAGGTAAATATGTTATAAGCTAGTGAAGCCACATTGATTCTCACACTCGATGCTATATAATATGCCTCTATGGTACTCAAGGTCACATAGTTTTGTTTCTTGTTGTATCAAGAAACCATGGAAAACTTTACGGTAGAAAATCAACTAGATGTGCTCTCCTGGTCAACTGTACCTTTTCTCAATATGAATCGACATATCTTGCAAACTCAAGTTCACACTGGAGGCATATCTTGGGCCATATCCAACCGTGCCTCGTATATATTTCAATACATGTTTTTTTGTTGTCTAGTGAGTATGTCTAAGCATATTTACTGCATGGCATGAATCAAGTCTAGTGTTAACCAAATACATTAGTGATCCAATTAGTTGTGGATCAGTCTCAGCTAAATCATCATGAATATTTTTCCTTAAATCCATCACGGTGGATTTTTCATTCTGTCATACTAAACTTCTTTAATATTTTCACTATATATTTTCCTTGACTCAGGAAAATCTTATTGTTCTTGTCTCAAGAAGTGCATCATATTTAGATTATTCATCTCGAATTCAGAA
Organism: Picea glauca; assembly: GCA_000966675.3. Taxonomy (NCBI): domain Eukaryota; kingdom Viridiplantae; phylum Streptophyta; class Pinopsida; order Pinales; family Pinaceae; genus Picea; species Picea glauca. The sequence continues at coordinate 84,288 of JZKD02S1736045.1, read as the reverse complement.
TTCAAGGATTACTTGTATTCAACAATAAGGCTTTCTAAATAAGTCATCAAAATCAGCCTCTCATTGCCAACATTGTTAATGATATAGGTTTGGATCAGCAATAATCTTTCTGAAATCCAAACTCATCAAGAATCTATCTATCTGATATAGTTTCCAACTCATGGATGGTAGTACGGATCAAAGTGCATCGTGTTTACTGGAACAAGTGTCTCATCATAGAAAACTCCCTCTATTTGTAAGAAATCTCTGGCTATAATCTTATAGATCCACTTGGAAGTTATCACAGACTTCCCTTCTGGCCCCTGAATAATATCTTATACATCATTCTTTAAGATATATTGGTATTCTTCTGTTATGGCATCTTGCCATACTTGTTCTCATGTTGTTTCTCTAAGACAAGGAAGCTCAACATCAATGAAGTGGCTTATGACTGAAGGATAGCTCAAAAATATCTTTTACTTTATCAGAATGTGCCTTTAAAGGCTTGTATGTTTCTCTACCTCTTGCAGGGTAAGTCTAGGTAGCATTTTTATGTCTTACTGCAATATCTTTGAAAATATCAAATAGAGCAACTAGATCAATTGGAATAATGTATGTCTGCCTCTGAACTGTTGAAGGGGGAGAAGGAATTGGCTCACTATTAATCTGCATCTCAGATTCTTTGGATTTGAAAGGCTATCTATTCTTCAAGGGAAATATCATTTCTGCTTGTTCTTGTATGATGAACAAATTAAAGATGGTTTGGACTCTTGTACCATGGATAATGGTCTAAATCTTGAGAGCTCCTGTAGTAGAAATAATATTGATCATTTATTTAAAAAATGCAATCAACTATAAAATTAAAGATCAATTGATTTACCTAGTTGTAGTCATGTCCTTTTAGAGGATGTACTTCTCCTCTCTCTTCTCTTCACTCTTTTGAGGTGGATCTGGATCAATGTCAGTGGTGGAAGCATATTATCTTTCCTTCTTCCTGGTTGGATAGTTTCTTGCAATGTGTCCATGCTTGTCACATCTGAAGCACTAAATTTCTGAAATATCTCTTCTTTGATAACTTGGATTGGATGAATATTGTTCACCCTTAAATGTTTGTCTGAAATTCCTTTTGAATTTTCCTCCCTTCTTTGTATGAAGTGCAAGAGCATGATTTTCTTTTGAGGAATCTTCCACTCGTCTATTTCTAAGTCTAAGTTCTTCTTGAGTGCAATCTGTCCATAGATGCTCAAAGTTTGGTAGATGTTATCTTCCACCGATACTCTGAATGGAAGTCTCCCATGATTTTGGAAGATTATGGAGAGTGGTTAAGACAAGTTCTCTATCAGACATGATTTCCCCAATGGTCTCTAGCTGTTCTTTAATCTCTGACAACTTCATAAAGAAGAGTGCCACTGTGTCATCTTTCATCATCTTGGTACTTTGAAGTTGGCCCTTTAAGGTAAGAGATCTGAGAGTGTTTTCACTTTCAAACATTCCTATTAAGGTTTTATACATATCATAGGTTGTCTTCAGATTGGCAATACGGGGCAAGAGATGTTTTCTTACTGAGTAGATGAGTATTTTCCTTGCTTTTCCATCTTCTTCTTTTCTTATCTTCTTCTCTATATCTGTAGCTGAGTCTGGTAGAGTTTTATTTGTTACATTCAAGAGGTCATATTCTTCAAGGGTGACTAGAAGCTTTGATTTCCATGGGTTGAAGTTGCTTGCTCCATCAAGCCTATCTTCTACTAATATTTAATTCTTCATTTGATTGGTTTCTTCGAATACTTGCCGGCTAGATTTTGAAAACCTAATGATTAGGTTGAATTAGAAACCTTGGATTGTTTTGGACTTATGACTACCAATAATCAATTTAGTAGTATCAGAGAGATGCTTGTTGATTCAAGACAACTTTTCTTCAGAAACCCAGAATTAATATTCTACAGGAATTTTCGGCACCTTAGAAACCCTAGGTCCAAAAATCAAAATTTCTTAGAATTTCGTTTTGAGAGCTTCTGGAGATGTGATGGAAGAGACTATACTCTTCTATTCTAAAAGTATCCCCAACTCCCAAATATTAAGGGTTGAATCACCACTGAAAAGGAGGTTGTATGGATTTTTCTAGAAACCCTAGGAAGGTCGTATAGTTATGTAGAAGAGGAAGGATGACTGATAAATTCTTGTAGCTTGTGCAATGGGTTCTTCAAGACCTATGCTATGATACCATCTTGATTTTTCATAAGCTATGTTAAGCATGAAGTTCATTCCATTTTATCATTTAACTTAACCATAGACAATAATGTTGTAGCAACCAAGATCACAAGAAGAAGCACCATGCACAAGAACACAAAATGCATCATGGGAAACCCTTCTCAACAAGGGAAGAAAACCCAGCCAAATCCTTTGCTATATTCTTCAAGAGAAAAGAACTTCACCTCCAAGAAGGACCTAACACACAAGAGGGTGCTTAAACCCTAGAACTCTGGTGCCCAAGATAGGTGCGAACCTTTTTCCAAATAAGTGTCCTTGCTGAAATCTCCAAACTCACAAGTGAGATATCCCTTACTTATATTAGACTTGTCCAATCAACAAAGGTGTCTATTGGCTCAACAGGGCCAACCTCTCTAAGTCATTTTACAATTATTATTATTATTAATCATATTAATTATCTTTTACATTTATTATTAATTACATTAAGGTGGGGCCGACCTGTACCCTTTACATAAAAATTAGGGTTACATGCAGGTCTAACTCTTGAACAACATATAGCAAAGGATCTGATACACCCACTAGTGCTCATCCACAAGGGGCACATCCATAGGGATGACATAGTTCCAACTCACTGCATTACACAAAAGAACTAGATCTACACACGTTCACCTCTGCTCATCCACATGCACGTCCACTCTACAGATCTTCTTTCCCACTGCCTCACACAGGATAATCATCTAGAGTTTTCTCGTCAACTCTGATACTCAAAGGAGGCTAACACATCATATTCATTTATGTTCACATGACGATGCACCCAACACTTTGGGATTTCATACGTTCACCTTGTGCTCAGCCACAGGCGCGTCCAACTCATCAGATCGCCTTTCCCACTGGATAATCATCTGTAGTTATTCTCACTCTTTGAATGGAGGAGGTCATCTCTACATTCCTAGATCTGTCTCAGACAAGAACCACATACCCTTCTTAGGGGATTTCTCTTAGGTTTGTAAGATGAGAGAAAGACTCACATAGATGCAATGATCCACACCTCGTAGGTTTGTAAGCTGGAGAATGTCTCACATAGCCGCATTCATCAACATGTTTGTCTCGAACTATGATTTTACTTCCTCTGCAATTTCTTTATCCCTGGCTTTATTGTCCAAATAGTCTTCTCGTTGTGCCTCATTGGTATGCAACCATGTAATCTTAGCTATGAGAGCCACGTCTATGGGGACTGGCCTATCCATCCACAAGATACTTCCATGTACCCTGGCCAATAGTTGTTTCACATAAAGGCCTACATTTTTACCACACTCGAAATGCGATATGTCCAACAGATTCATAACACCTGATTTGTAGAGACCTATAACCCACTGTGTGGGATCCAAAATAAGTTTCCCTAGGGGTCCTACCTCCCCCCTGTTCTCCATGTATGATTCTTTTATGAAGTCAAGAAACTTTGTTGTGTCATTTATATCATGGTCAACATACTTTAGCTTTCATCACCTTCCCTAGCATGTCTTCCACTGCGACCACAATGTCAAGAATATGGGGTAAATTAATTTCCATTGTGCATGGTGCTTTCCTCTTTTTACCCACGGCTAGGTTTTCTTCTGTGGCTTCATCCTCAAGTTATTCTTCTTCTAATCCCTCCATTTAATGCTAGCCTTTGACTTCTTCTACAACTTTTTGTTTATGTTTGTCCTTTTCTGTAGGGTTTTCATAACTAGGGTTCGCACTACCATTTGGGTTTTCCATACTCTGACCCGTTTTCACTTGTTCTACGGTTGATAGTTCTTCCTCTATCCTAGTGGGACTGATTGATTCAGTCTATGATGTTGTCACATCCTCTAGATCTACAAAATTCTCTGGTTCTCCCATTATTTCTTTCTTCCTTCCTCACTGTCAGGTTACTATTGGCCCTTGACCAAGTTTTGGAGATCCTTGGTCAGGCTTGACCTATTTTGGGACTTCGACAGGCTATCAAAGATAGAGCACAAGTTGAAGCAGAGATCACAGAATATCAACCCCTTTTTAGGCTTTTTTGGGTTTTGGGCGTATGTAACGGGTATGGGGATGTCGGCCCATGGGTTTACCCATGTTTAGGCCCATTTTGTAATGTATAAATAGATGTCTAGGCGATGTAAGAGTGGGACGATATAGACATCTGTGTGATGATGTGATAAGTGCAAGTGATAGTTGTACATGCTTTGTGGATACTGTGTGAAGCTTGCAAGGCTAAGTGAAAGTGACTATAAGAGATTGTGTAAAAGCTTTGTGATGTAACCTAGCTCGGGGAAGGAGGATCTGGATGAGTGCACGCAGATCTCCTGTCCTATGAGGAGTAGGATCTTTTGGCTATGTGCATGTAGATTATTGAATAAAGATAACAAAGAGAAGAAGAGTTGGTGGACGTAGCCCCAGGCCGGGGGTGAACCATGTATATCTTGTGTTATGGTTACTTTGTGCATTGTGATTGTTTTATTGTTCATATGGTTAATGCTTAGTGTAGTAATGTATGCTTAGATGGACATGATATGATATCTTAGTGCTTAGTGATGTGTATGAATGTTAGATATGATCTATTTCTTATGCTAAGGGTTTAGATGTGGTAGATCTGAGTGAATACTACATTGCTATGTAATTAGGGTTTTGTCTGCGAAGTAAATACAGGCTAGATACTAATGAATGATAATTTCTAAGTGCTTTTTTAAGTGTTGTAATCATAGATCTGTGTCCCAGCTAGGTTGTAGACATCTGAGTCCTGCAACCACCCTTGCCTTTACCTCAATTGAGACTTCACTTCTTCGCAGGTGTTGCCGAAAGGGCCAGTAGTTAGGGTTTTGTTGGTGCGTTGTTGAAGCGTTGAACCCTGGGTCTACCCTTGTGCCAACAAATGGTTCCATTGTCGAGACTTGAAACTTTGATTGTTGGGAACTGAGGAAAAGAAAGAAAACTCTGTGCGTAGATCTATTGCTTTAGTGCGCAATGTTCTACTTGATTTGTGAAGCTCTGTGCTAAGAAATGAGGCAGATCTGAAGAAAAGATGTAAGATCTAAAAGATTTGTGCTATGATAGAGGTAAGATCAGTGAAATTTTTTGATTAAAGAGGTAAGATCTGAAAGATTTGTGCTTTGATAAAGGTAAGATAAGTGGAAATTTTTGTTTCAAAAGTATGGATATAGGTATGTTTGATAAATTTTGTCATGGTCTAAAAACTAGGGCACGGTTAGAAGACAGAAGGTTTGATATGAGTATATCTGATGAAATATATGTTATTACTATGCATAGAAAGAATGTTTGGCCTAACAAATGGATGCAGAATCCTAGGAAGATTTTTTTGCAGCTTAATTACTATGACCCTAGTGCGCAGTATAGAAAAAGTTGGGGATCATTTAAGAGAAAGAGAGGATTAACTCTTTGTTACAGTTGCAGAAGACCGGGCCATCTTGCTAAGGATTGCCCTAATATAAGACCTAATTTTCTTTGTTGTAAAGATATGGACCATGAAGTTTTGGATTTCCCTAGAGTGATTGCTAAAGTTTAAAGAATGAATATGAGACCAGAAAACCTCGAGGAAGGACAAGAAACTAAGACCATGGTAGAACCCCAGAAAGAATCAGAGACTGTATTACTACGAATGAAAGAAACCCTGAATGATCACATAAATATCAACTTATCAGAGATCTTCAAAGAAAAAGAGTTTATAGAAGCAAGAATAGGAGACTTCGACATAGACTGTGTTATGGATGAGGAAACATAGGTGAATGTCATGACATAAAGAACTTGGGAAATTTTGGGAAGGCCTGTTATGGTTCCTTCATTAGGAGGAATATGATTCTTTAGAGGAAAATTTATAACCCTATGTGGAAGACTTACCCAGACCTCTATGCGTGCTCATGGAACTTCAACAAAGGAATAATTTGAGGTTGTTAAATTCATTGAGAACAGCGCCTTATTTTCTATGTTATTAGGAAAACCCTGGATTGAGAGAGATCAGATCCGGAGAAAAGAAGAAGAGGCCCTAGAACAAAAAAATCAAGAATTAAAAGATTTCATGACTAGGAGAGTAACACACTTGATAAAAGAACATGAGGACAATTCGAAGAAACTTAGGACCAGATACTAGGTTGTCGAAGCTGAAAAACACAGGAAGACTTGAAGAACCTATCCATATAGGAAAGTAGAGCACCTACCCCAGATAGAAAATAAGTATTACCCTTGAACCCTATGAAAGAATCTCATCAGGGCGAAGTTACTATGTTGAGTACAGATAAGAATCAGAATGATAAGAGGAATACCAAGACGTAGATCATAGGGAAGAAAGCTAGAAAGCTTAGTAAGAAGAGAGAAAAGCTAAAAGCATTGCAGGAGGTTCCGGAAGAGACTTCGCAGAAGGTAGGTTCAAAAAAATGGAATTTCGTCGGGCTATCAGAACAACGCCAAGGGGCACTTTGCCATGGCAGAGTGATATGACCATTGGAAGCATTATAATCATTTGAATGATGCCCCGAATGTTTAGAACATCAGTTATGAGCAGAAATCTCGCCATCRGGCCATTGGGACCGCGCTGTAAYGGACATAACTACATTGATGAAGGCTTCTCACCCATTGGAGAGATCCGTTACACCGYTGTCTACTTATTCCATCGAMTGTTGCACCAAGAATATTTTTGCAAATTGTATTCGTGCCAAYGAAAGAGCTCATTGTTTCCATGATATGTTTATTAAGACTCCGCCACCCGTTTTATTATATTTAACAWTTTTTYATCAACCTGAGTATCCGATATCGAGTGTGTATTTCGAACGAACTTAGCGCAGTTGAAAAGTYTGTAGAATAATTCTTAATTGATMTTATGGCCAAAAAAGTAATGTCCACAGGGATTCAAGCTTCATTGATGAGAGRAGTGCAAGCCTCCCRTCGACTGCTCGTGGATTTGGACCATCCCGAGCCGCAGCYGAGAAAAGAACCAAGCATCGAGATGACTTGGCRAATGTGATGTTGATCCCGTCTATCCTRTCTGACTACATCCCGTCCCTAGTCGRCAYAGTGAGTAGTGACAATGTCCCAAGGGACTTCGATTACACATGGGTTATCGCGTACCTCCCGAAGGGGATACATRTAGTTCGAACCCAGCTAGACATGATCATGACATTAAAATTCAACAACTTCAACCTAGGGGATCACAAGAACYACAACATGTTCACCCCTCACAGGTACTTGACTAGGATGGAGGKAAGAACTCGAGGATAATCCCCCAACCATGGAMTATGAACCTCGCGCAGTCCACTATCTTGAACATGAGGAAGATACYKCATTTTGGGAGGCACCAAGAAGTTAACTTGTGCATTAAGATMTTGTTGTCATGCTACCATGRAGGCTATATGTAGCTAGACAGACRCATCACCATTGACCCAACGTTGATTCATAGGATCAATGGATTGATCATGCAGGGACCAGACCCACAAGAATTATACCCAGGGAAGGCTGCAGATCGYGCCCTGGCACATAGGATTAAGGATACCTATGACAATGTAGAAAAGGGRACGCGATGCTACAAGGTAGCCTCCATCTAGAATGGMACAGTGCACYTRKCTTGCCAAMTGATCGTAGGKAATATAGTGAGAAAGAACAGACCTACATAGGTCACAAGGTTTATTGTTGACCTTGMTGGAAAATGTGTAKAAGGACTACAGATGAATTGGGAAAAGTACTTAGTCAACCAGTTAGAATTAGATTGTCGCGAAGCTCAGGATCATGGCTATGAGTTCCACTTTAGCTGCCTCCTGATCCTCATCATGTKTACAACTTGGGAGATGTCGGAAGGTATGACCTTCCTTGACATTGAGTCATTTGAGCTGCTCGCCAAAGTTCACCATGCTCTGGTATTCGAGCAATATGGGAAAACAKTGGCAGTCGAAYGCARTATTCCATACCTAMTATCTATAGTTAAATATTTCCATTGAGGTTGTCCCTCGTATGACGCTRAACAACCTACACTAGTTCACGCCCCTTATGAAGTTCCAYGCARATCGACATTTTACTTATATCACTGTGCGAGCAGAYGAGAKTAAAGAAGAAATTCAGTCATACTATAAGCTCRCAAAAGAGGACCTAGAAGAGATAACTAAGGACTGGCCTGCAGAGCTCCTTATCCCTGTTGACCSCACATAATTGTCCRATCCCAAACTAATTTGAAGCYCAGAGGCCACTCATGAAKAACATGACACACCTGGAASAAYAGAAGGAACAATATAGAAGAGGTACAAAACTTGAGCAAYGCATTGGAAGAAACTACTTTAGAATCACTTGGAGGAGGAGGTAATGATGAAGTAKATAAAGAAGAGAAYAATGGGAAATAAGATCAACAGAAGCAAGGTGAAGTAACACTGCCTAGGGATCTYGTTGATGAGACTGATCCATCTAAGAAAATAAAGGTTTCTCCCATGAAACCTATCTCGTGGAATAAATCCAGAGCTAGTAAGACCAAGTTGTAGACTATGCTCATGCTTGATGACTTTGAATTTATCATCGCAGCTGTATCATATGCCTCGTAGGACATTTTTCTTAACATCAAAGCCAAACAGGAAGCCATGTATGATAGAATTGAGACAGAGCTGAGAGGAGTTCAACAAGCCCTTCAATCTATCCACGCAGTTTCCACTGCGCCCCCGCCATCAGAATAAAAAGAGTTGGGAGATGAGCCTTCCCAGCTCCGCAGAATAGCTGATGTGACCGTAGCTCTCCTTCTTCGCCCCCAAGAAGAAAAGGAACATGCCATAGTGGCCCTGAAGCAAGCATAAGAAGCGCTGATAGAGCAATGCAGGATTGTAGAGCAGGAGAAGGCTGCCCTCCAGTCAAAATTCAAAGAAGAGAAAGCACAAATCCAACGAGAGAAGGAACAAATGCTCGCTAAGTAGGTTGGAGTAAAATAAGTACTCAACATATCACTCCGCTCTGTGATGGGATTGGAGAAAAAGGAGAAAGACCTAGTAGAGCATCAAGTAGCGAAGCTTGCTGATTCCATTCGATAGCTTCAACAGAGAATAACAAATCTAGAGTTACAATCAGTGCCAAACACTCCACAGAATGTGCAGTATCAAAGAGAAGCAACTACTCGGAGCACAGTTGAGAGAATCAAGACCTTCTCCATGGAATGTAAACAACTCAAGGATCGCAGCGCACAGACTTATGAATGACTTACTGAGGATCCTAAACTAAAGACACTGGAGTCCCAACTCCAGAAGGAAAAGAAACAAGCAGCAACAGTACAGGCACAGTTGAATCTCTTGTTTGCAGTTGAAAGAATGAAAAGATCCCAAGAAAAATGCATTTTTCAATAGCAAGTCCACGCCATACAGAGAAAATTAATGGAAGTGATTTATAGGCTCTAACCAGTCTAGGATGCATCTTGTCAACTGTTTGAAGAGATTGAAGGACGAGGAGAAGAACTAGAGCAAGTAGTCACTATATTGAGCAACGCTTGGAAGGACCGGTGAACGAGGAAGTTCTTCAGGAGTTCGCCGAGCAGGAGGACTTGGCATAGCAACAGGTCGAAGCAGCTCGAGCCAAGCTCAAGGATTTTGAAGTAGAGCTGCCTAAATCAGAGTGACTCGGGATGAGTCACAGGTGAGTGTTGGGGGCATGTTGGCCCTTGACCAAGTTTTGGATATACTTGGTTAGGCTTGACCTATTTTGGGACTTTAACAGGTTGTCGAAAATGGAGCGCAAGTCGAAGAAAAGATTACAGAATCTCTGCCCCTTTTTAGGGGTTTTTTGGATTTGGGATTATGTAACGGGTATGGGGATGTCAGCCCATGGGTTTACCCATGTTTAGGCCCATTTTGTAATGTATAAATAGATGTCTAGGTGATGTAAGAGTGGGATGATATAGACATATGTGTGATGATGTGCTAATTGGAAGTGATATTTGTACATGATTTGTGCATACTGTGTGAAGCTTGCAAGGCTAAGTGCAAGTGGCTATAAGAGATTGTGTAAAGGATTTGTGTTGTAACCTAGCTCAGGGAAGGAGGATCTAGCTGAGTGCGCACAGATCTCCTGTCTTATGCAGAGTAGGATCTTGTGGCTCTGTGCATGTAGATGATTAACTGAAGTTAATAAAGAGAAGAAGAGTTGGTGGACGTATCCCTAGGTCGGGGGTGAACCACGTATATACTATGTTATGGTTTCTTTGTGCATTGTGATTGTTTTATTGTTCATATGGTTAATTCTTAGTGTAGTAATGTATGCTTAGATGGACATGATATGATAGCTTAGTGCTTAGTGATGTGAATGTGTTAGATCTGATCTGTTTCCTTATGCTAAGGGTTTAGATGTGGTAGATCTGAGTGAATACTGCATTGCTTTGTAATTAGGGTTTTGTCTATGAAGTAAATACAGGCTAGATACTAATGAATGATAATTTCTAAGTGTCCTGTTAAGGTGTTGTAATCGCATATCTGTGTCCCATCTACGTTGCAGACATCTGATACCCGCAACCACCCCTACCTCTACCTCAGGTGAGACTTCATCTGCTTCGTAGGTGTTTTCGAAAGGGTCGGTAGTTAGGGTTTTGTTGGTGCGTTGTTGAAGTGTTGAAACTTGGGTCTACCCCTATGCCAATAGTTACTCATACAAATTGGTTGGGAGCGCCAACCTTTGGGGGTGCAATCTAATTAGTCTTTCACATAATATACTGACTTATCATCTAGCTCAATCACCCTTTGCTCATTCTCTCAAGTGATTGGTTGCTAAAAAATCACTAAGTGTCGAACTTTCCCGTGATTTTCCCTTTTTATATACTCGGTAATTAATGTCCTGTATTGTTTTTCACCTTTTCTGGTTATTTGTGCGGTCTCTAATTTTCCTATGCTCAGTATTCCAAATTATGTCGCACCAGTTGCTACGCACTGTCATTCCTGAATTATCTGTCTCTCGCTTATTCCTCCTAATTACTTATTTTTGGATTTTTCTTTATTTTCCTGTTTTTATCTTCCTTTTTCTTCTTTTATCTCCTACTATTTACAATATGTACAAGTCTACTTATTGTGTTGCAACCATTGAGAGTTAGTATGTCGGTTGTCTCTATATAGTTTTAGTTGAATACCATTCACCATTCCTTGCACTTCCTTTCCTGTTAAGTCTTGCATCTGCACAACACCTCCATATGTAACTGACTTTATCTGATATGGCCCTAGCTAATGCATTTTGAGCTTCCCCGGGTGCTGCAAGTATTTACTATCATAGAGGAGAACTAGATCTCCTTCCTTAAACTTATTCTTCTTGATATGATTGTCATTCCATGTTTTTTCTTTTCTTTTTGTACCCCTTGATGGAAACCTGCCATGATTTTATCCTCTTCTAATTCCATCAGTTGAGCCAATATTTCATGTGTCGTGCCATTTTATGTCATATTTGTAATTATTGCAATGCACAGACTTGGTATCAAATAATCTAAGGGAACTACTGCCTTATGTCCATACACCAATCTAAAGGGTGTTTTTCCTATTAATTTCTTTCAGGTAGTTCTATAATCCCAAAGTACTACTGGTACCTTCAAATCCAAATCGTCTTTGTTTATATTGCAAATAATTTTCAAGGCATTCTCCAAAATATTGTTGAAGGCTTCCACTATTCCATTTGCTTGAGGGTGGTAAGGAGTAATATTTTGGTGGTATATCTTAAATTCTTCAAGCATTTCCTCAATTTTACTATTGATGAAGTGAGTCCCTTGATCACTCATCAATATTCTTAGAGATCCAAACCTTGTCACTACATTTTCAAATAGAAAGCATGTTGCAGTATCTATGCTACAATCCTTTATTGGTCCTACCTCTACCCATCAGGCTAAGTATTTTGTTGTTGTAATAATGTATCTGGCTCCTGATATTATTGCTGGTGGATTAATTGGACCTATAAAATCTAGTTCCCACTTATCGAACACTTGTAAAGTGACATGTGGTCTCAGTGGAATCTCATCCCCCCTAGATGGCTTCCCAACTCTTTGACAAACATCACACTTCTGACAGTATTCTTTTGAATCCTTATGAACTGCTGGCCACCATAATCCTACGTGCAATACCTTTTGTGTGGTATATTTTCTTGCTTTGTGTCCTCCTAGAATCCATTCATGTGCTTCTGCCAAAATAATGGGTCTTTCATTCTCCATCACACATCTCCTCAAGATGCTATCTGCTTCAATTTTGTATAAGTGACCTGCAATCAACTAATAATATGCAGCTTTGACCACCAAATTTTTCTTCTGTGCAATGGTAAATTCTCTTGGTGCAAAGCATGTACTCAAAAACTCAATAATGTCAGCAAAATATTCATCTGCAATTTGTACTGAAATAATTGTGCATTTGGAAAATTGTCTTCTAAGTTACTAGGTTCTTCTCCATTCTTTATCGTGGAAAAGTGATCCAGTCCTGCATTCAATCTTCTAGGATTCACCACAACTTCAAATTCAAATTCCTGAAATAATAATAGCCATCTATGTATCCTCCCCCCCAACACTAGCTTATTAACTAAGTATCTCAGAGCCAAATGATCTGTAAACATATTAAAGTGTTGTCCTAACAAGTAATATCTATATTTCTGCAAAGCATACACCATATATAGACCTTCTCTTTTTGTAGTGTTATAGTTATGTTCTGAATCTGATAACTTTATTCTTGCAAATGCAATAGGGTGATCTATATCGCCTTCTCATGGTTGGGTTAATACTTCTCCAAGTGAAATTGCAGATGCATCTACATGTACATGGAATTCTTTTGCCCAATCTGGAATTACTAAAATCGACATAGTAACGATTTTCTCCTTCAAAATATCTAGACTCTTATGGCATTCATTATTCCACTAGTACTTAGTATCCTTCTTTAACAACTTCTCCATCAACACAGTGATCTGTGCATATCCCCTTATGAACTTTCTGTAATACCCTATGTGGCCCAATGTACTCTTCAACTGGAACACTGAATTTGGTGGTGGTAAGTTAACTATGACAACAATTTTAGCACAATCAACCAATAGACCTTGTTTACACACCACATGCCCCCCCAAAATGCCAAAAGGTGCACTGAAAATACATTTCTTAATGTTTAATGAGATTTGACATTGTCTTCATCTATCCAACACCATCCTTAATACTTAAACATGATCTTTCAACAAATTGAACATTGTCCAATCATCCAAGTAAACCTCCAAAAACTTATTATTAAAGTCCTTAAAAGCTGCTACTACTACCCTTGAAAAAATGGTTGGTGCATTCTTTAATCCAAATGGAATAACAATATACTGAATTAGCCCCATTATGTAGCAAAAGTTTTCTTATGTATATCTTCTGGCGAAATCCCTATCTGATGATAACCTGGAAATCTATCTTTAAAAGAATAAGCTTATTGACCCCCTACATTCTCCAAAAAATAATCTCTATATGGGGCAGGAAAAGGATAATGTAGGAAAGCATCATTAAATTTTCTCAAATCTACACAAATCCAGATCCCTCCTTGCTTATTTTATTGCACCACGATGGGATTGATCCATTTTGACTCTTCTACAGGTTCTATAACACCAGCTTCTAGAATTTTGTCAATTTTTGTCTTCACCTTTTGTAACACCCCTGTTTCCCCCAACTTGTAATTAATCATTAATTAGGATTACCATGCTGTGGCATGGGAATGATGTAAACGTATTATTGTTTGAATTACCAATAACTAACTGTGGGGGTGAAGCCTTGAAAGTACTGGCCATGATATCACTAGAGGAAAGAATGTGAAAACTATAAGACAGGGTTCATTGTATCAAATGACCCCAAATTTCCCTTGTTGAGGATAACAAACCTCCTCTGGTTCCCAAGGAGGAATCAATTAATGAATAAAGGATCGGTGGTTGAAACATCAACCACCCCCATTAATGGAAGCATGGTCTAGATGTAGAAGGTCAGCTCGAAGTACCATAGGGTCCTACAGACCCAAACTGACCCGGATTTTATTTTGACAGAAGGAACAAGATAGGAGGGATGTGCGTGCAAGACATGTAAGGGAATAAAGATAAGAGTGGAGAATGCGAGAATCTCTCCAACTGAGAACGAACATAATTCCACGAGCTTGATACCGAGGGGGCATCTGATAAACCTCATAGAGGCCATGATAGAGGGAGAAAATATATGAGAGTATGCAGAGAACGAGACCCGAGCAGAAGCCCGCAAGCTTGATGTTGAGGAAGCATTTGAGCCTATGGTTGGGTGGAAAGGAAAACACCCACAGTCAGTTAGTTGGCTACAACCTGTAATAGATAAGTATTCTCATATCATGTGTAATTGAACTATAAATATAGATTAAAGTTGGATATCCTATGAATGTTTCAGGGATGTGCATGTTTGCTTAATGGTTATATCGTATCCCTTTTATTTATTCTTAATTGTGTATTTAGGCAAGTAAGAAATTACATGGTTTGGAAATGACTTGTAATCATAAATTATTGAGCCCTGTGGTGGATTAAGTTAGAAAAATGAACTGTGAGTTTGTCAACCTTGGGCATAGGTTCATGTGTGCATGTCGACACTCCCAATCGTTCTGATTCTCCTAGAGGAAGGATTTTGTTAAGCTTAAGAGAGGTAGTGCATGCATGCACAGGCTCTCTGTGAGGTGGGCAAAGACTGAGAACCTCTTAATTTCTAGAGTTGATGAATGAGAAAAAGGGGTGTGTTGAATAATCCCTCTAAGTGTTAAGTGTTAAGTGTTAAGTGCCTAAGTATTTTAGAGATGACGAAGATCCGGAAGGATAGAGAGACTCAAGTCTCAAAAGGGAAGATATTTTCGTTTGGAAGACGAATGGATGAGATTAGTTCAGGAGGATCCGAAGCTCTTCACAATTGTTGAATCTGGAGAAGGGACATGGATGTTAATCCTTGGATCCCTTCAGAATTTGTGGGTTTGGTGAATTGGGTATATTCATCGTACAGGAGGTGAATCCACTGAATTCCCAAAGTCCCAAAGTAAATATGGGTCGTATATCTGAGGATTCCTCGGAGCTATCTTGACCGTCAGATCTATGATGTAGTTAGCTCGGCATTGACTTCTTCAGGAGGACAAGGATGTTGTAATGTCAATACCCCTTGAATACCAGATTCGCGAAGTAATATGGACTGTGGATCTAAGGATCCTTTGGTACCCTTCTTGATTGGTCGATCGTGGGGATGCATGTATCATGTCGAGATCACTTAGGGGCCTATGTGTCGAGTGACGACGTTTCTAGGTATGGTGACCTCGTGGAAAGGTAAGGGAACGTCGGTGACATGAGGTAGGTGTTACGTATTCTTATTGGTGTGTCTTGGGATGATAAATGTCCCTCTAGGATTGGCCTAATAATGGGACCCAAGGGACCCTTGAGAGGAAGTTACGAGTCGTAGATCTCTGGGCTTACATGGATACCCTCACACCGTTAGATCTAGGATTTGGTCAGTCCGACGTTGATCGACTTTGGGAGAATTGAGGTGTGAAGTCATGAGGATCCCCAAAGGTTGGAGTCCTGAAGTCATCCCAGACGTCTGCTGGAAAAGGACGCATTGTGGAAGATCTGCCACTTCAGAGAAAAGTCACTCCGGGAGAAAAGCAGAGTTGGTTAGAGCAAGAACTATTGAGGGTCGGAACTCTAGAGTTCATCGGAGTCATCCCTCAATCGAGGGAAGGTGTCAGCAGATCCTCCATTTCAGAGGATAACCACTTCGAAAAAAATGGGGTCGCGTGGATGGAGAACTCCTGAAGGTCGAAGCAATGGAGTCCACCGTGACCAATGAACATCCGAGGAACTTGGGAGAGATATATATTCCAGTTCTGGGCTCGGTTTTGAGCATGGATACCATGGTTGGAAATATTTGGGCAAGCATAATGTGATAGAGGCCACACATGGAGGATTTGATACAGTTAAGGAAAATAAAATTATGAGGTCCCACCCCTTAAAAGAGAACTTAGGGTTTAGGTGTGTTACAAATTGGTATCAGAGCATGACAACAACACTTTGCCTGCTTGGGTTCATGCACGAGTCGTATGAAAATATTTTTGGAGGAATTTAAGGGGTAACACCCTATCTTACCGCATTCCGAAGAGGCTTAGTCAAACCTCTACCAAATATAGAAATGAAACATGCTGCTATTTATAGATGATTTGGAAATTTTCACTATGTGTTACTAGTGTTTCCAAATAAAGAAGTTTACTTCATTGTGCAATTGTACATGCTCTTGTACAGTCATAATATTTGGTTACCAAGGCTAAGATGAGCTTGTTGAGAATATTACTGCCAAACATAAATTTTCCGCATAAATTACTTGAATAGAAGGATGTAGATTAAAATACAATTGGGATTTTACCCAATGAGATTGAATCATGCTAGTATGTGCCAAAGGAAGACTATAATTTCTTTTGGGAAATGATAGTCGATCCTACGGGAGTGGGATTATGTTGATGGGCAATAATGGAAAGAATTGGATGTGAAAGGATGTGAATGATCTATAGCAGTAATAATTACTTCTTTAATGAAGGGTTAAACCTTGCATATGTGTATAATACGTCACGATCAGAGGAATGATTCTGGTGACCATTCTCTGAAAAGGGAGAGCATGAGAAAATCTCAGGTTTCGAAGGGAACTGAGAAACAAATTTTGTTTCTGGGTACATGAAATGTTGGACATGGTTTTTCTATTTAAGATGATAAATGGAGTTGTGGAAATATAGAGTGATTGAGTGAGAAATCACAACAGTCTCCCTTGCTTGGTGGATAGGAAACTAATCTGCCAGAATTCTTGTGGAAGGAGGAGAGTGGCCTCCATCCTTGACTGTTGCTGAACAAAAGGAATAATTCTAGGTGTAATGGTTAAGATTGATCTTGACCTAAAGATACTCTGGATTTCTGAACTAGGATACTTAGTAAGTAACATAATTTGAAATTGCATTTGGGCTTTAAGGGAATATTCCAAATGATATTAGACATTAAATTGTTATAATTAAGGTAAAATGGTTGACTAAATGTTGATCCTGAATGTGGTAAATGAAGTGTTGGGGAAATTATATAAACCCAATGGGTCAGCTTGACATCTAGTGGTGGATGGTAGCCATATAGATATAGTTGAACCCTAGTGAAGGGAATCTAGAAAATGATTTCCTTGATTGGAAGGTCTACCGATCAAGACCAGTTGGAAGCTAGATTGGTTGTTTTCTCACCTTGGGCATGGTTATAATTTCCCATACTGTATTTATGAGTGGGAAATGTTTTCATGAAAGTTGAGGCAATATTTTTTTTCTTATTAGCTATTATCACATAGAAAGGGAAACATAGTTATGACTATGTCTGTTAAACTGCCAGGTGGATATCTTTTGAATGACTATAAGCTCTCAACTGAGAGGGAAGCTCAGTTTTGAGTGTCCCTATGACGCTTTTCATAAGGATGGAAGCAATATCCTCATAGGAGGCTCTGGAAGTCTGATATTTCCATGTGTATGTATGCCATGGAAAGGGGTGCAAGCAATGAGCTTGGATGATGAATGCTTGTCTAGGTTTGTGTTAAGCCCTAATATTGGCTCATTACCACTTAATTGGGGCATATTAGATTAGTAATGTTATTTTATTTATGTCGGATTTAGGCCATTAGTTGTAATTTAGA
>JZKD02S1736045.1:10977-23799 GCA_000966675.3 Picea glauca | reverse complement strand
AAAATGTCCGGCTAGACCTCCACTATGTTTTTCTTTCAATAAATTATCTCTCATTGAACATCTGGGTATGCACAATTGGCTTCCTTTGAACAAAAATCCATCCTAGATTAAATATGCTGCCCATAAATTCTTATCCCTCAACAAAGGATTTTCATATACTTCATAAGCCTCCTTAAAATCTGGATCTTCCTGATACATTTCCTTAAGGTGCTCAAACCCTAAGATATTCACTTGAAATTCCTATATAACCAAAATCCTCCTACTTAAAGCATTTGCAACTTTATTAGCACTTCCAGAAATATGTTTAATGACAAAACTAAAATTCTGCATGAATTCTACCCACTTAGCATGCCTTTGATTCAACTTCTCTTGCCTAGTAATAAATTGCAAAGCTTGATTATCACTATACAAGACAAACTCTTTTGGAATTAAATAATGTCTCCATCTCTTCAAAGCTTGAATCACTGCATAAAACTCCTTGTCATATGTAGAATATTTCTCCTTGGTGTCATTCAACTTCTCACTAAAATAAGCAACTGGACTATTATCTTGACTCAAGACGGTTCCAATGGCTATTCCACTTGCATCACATCTCACCTGAAATGTTTTTCCAAAATCTGGTAAAATCAGAATTGGTTGTTTTGTTATCTTATTTTTCAACACTCTGAAGCTTTTCTCAACCTCCTTTGTCCAATTAAAAGATTTATGTTTCTTTTTCACAGTGTTCATTATGGGTGCACATATACCACTAAAATTTTTGATAAAATTTCTATAAAAACTTGCTAACCCATGGAAACTTCTCACCTCAAATATGCTCCTTGGTGACAACCATTCTTTGATTGATCTCACCTTCTCTTGATCCATCTTCAATTCATTTGAAGAAATCACAAAACCCAAATATATGAGTTATGTCTTCAGAAAAGAACTTTTCTTCAAGTTTATTAACAACTTTTCTTGTTGCAACCTCCACATCACTAATGTCAAGTGCTTTAAATGTTCTTCCTCTGTTTTTCTGAAAACTAATATATCATCCAGATATACAATGAAAAATTTACCTATGAAGTCTTTCAATACCTGATTCATCAACCTCATAAATGTACTTGGAGCATTTGTCAATCCAAATGGCATGACTAGCCATTCAAACAAACCTTCATTTGTCTTTAATATTGTCTTCCATTCATCTCCCTCTCCCATTCTTATCTGATGATATCCACTCTTCAAGTCTATTTTTGAAAAATAGATTCCTCCACTCAAACAATCCATCAAATCATCCATCCTGGGTAAAGGAAATCTATACCTGACAACAATCTTTTTGATGGCTCTAGAATCTATACACATTCTCCATCCCCCATATTTCTTTGGACTTAATACAGTTGGCACTACACATGGGCTTAGAATTTCTTTGACTAAACCTTTATCCAAAAAATCCTAAAGTTGATTCTTAACCTGTTCATTCTCTCGAGGTGTCAACCTATATGCTGCTTTTTTTGGTAAAATGGCTCCTAGAATAAAGTCGATATGGTGGTTGATACTCTTAATGGGTGGTAATGAGTGAGACAACTCATCCACTACTATGTCAGCAAAATTCTCTAACAATTCTTGGATTTCTTTAGGTAAATCATTCATGGAAGTATTGATGAGGATAACTCTTGGCTTCCTCACTACAACAAATTGCATTTCTTGATCTTTCTTGATTTCCTTCAAGAGTTCCATCCCACTCATGAGAAGTATTCTTGTGTTGGCTTCTTCCTTTTCTTTTTTCACTTCTATTGGCAGTAACATGTGGGTTCTACCATTTTTTTCCAAAGTATATGTATTTTTACTTCCATCATGAATGACATTCCTATTAAACTACCATGGTTTCCCCAACAAAATATGACAAACGTCCATGGGAATTACATCACACAGAATCTCATCTTTATAGCCTCCTATTTTAAATTCAACTTTCAATTGTTGACTTACCATTACTTGATGTCCTTTCTACAACCACGAAACATTATATGGACTTGGGTGTGGTGCAGTTGTCTCCAGCTCCATCTTCTCCACCATTTCTATAGATACTAAATTATCAGTGTTCCCACTGTCTATAATCATCTTGCAAACTTTATCCTTTGTCTTACAAGCAGTCCTGAACAATCTCGTTCGCTAACTAATCTTTCTATTTCTTTTTTTGGCTTTAGAAGAACTTTCCTCATCATAAGGTTATGTCCTCCTTCTACTGATTCCTCTTCCACATTATTCTAAGCTTTATAAATGTGTGCTTCTCGTCCTCTTTTTTTCTTTCTCTCAGTGCATTCCCAAGATATGTGTCTTGTCTTTCCACTGGCATAACATTTAACTCCACCTCCTCTACCTATTCCTCTTCCTCGAGGAAAATAATTTCTCCCACCAAACGGTCTTCTTTGGGAACTTCCTCCCCTTTCAAGGTGACCATAGGATTTCTCATTCTCATCCTTAGTTTCCAGTGCCTTATCATAGACAAACCCCTTACCTCTATTTATGCCTCTACTTATGTTTCGTTGATTCTTATTCACGGCCAACTTTTCTTCTACCTTCAGTGTAATCTGATAAGCATATTCCACCATCCTCACAGTCATCATGTTGATCTCATCCTGAATTTCATACCTCAAGCCATTTATATACCTGGAAACTTTTTCATCATCCTTCTCTCTTTTTCCAGTCCTAATATTCAGTCTATAAAATTCTTTTGTGTACTCTTTCACTGTCATACTACTCTGTCTCAGGTTCTGCAACTTTCTGAACAAATTTATCTGGTAATCCTTAGGTATGAATTTAGCCTTCAGTTTGGCTACCATCCTATACCAATTATTTATCTTTTGTTTACCTTTTCTCCTTCTCTATGCTTGCAGTTCATCCCACCACAATGTTGTGTGTCCCTTTAATCTATTTACAACATCTCTCACCTTCCTTCCTTCATCGACATCTTCATAGTCGAAATACTTGTCCATGGACCTTATCCAATCCAATAACTCTTCGGCATCCAAGTTACCTTCATACATTGGGACGTCCATATTCGCTCTAGCTCCCAACTTCATAAAAACTTTCAAGAAGTGTCCATTGCCTGCATCTTCCCCTGTAGCTTCTTCAACTTCTACTTCTTTTCTTTCTACATCACTGATGTCTTCAGCAGAAGGTGTTCTTCTTTGCATTGCTTCCATCACTTCCAACCTTGCGTGAAGTTTTCTCACTTCCCTTCTTACAAAATGGTTTACTATAGGTGAATCTACATGTATCCTTGGCGACATTATTTCAACTGCTCCTAACACACAGAATACAACTTCAAGTTTTTTTTCAGGCTCTGATACCACTTGGTGCAAACCCCCTTTCTCCTTGGGCTGCACGACCTCCCGATCAAGGATATTCATTCTCAGAGCTGAATTAGCTCTCTGAAACCTTAATGGTCTCGCTTGTAAATAACCACAGGTCTCTTCAGTCTTTCGATGCAAGTTATATGAAACTCGTGATCTCTCCCTTCGCAATACCGAGCGATTAGTGTTCAGGTGCTATCTCCTCCTTCGTTATCTCCTTCCCACATATGGCCTTGGATTATGTCCACACACAATTGCGGGCATGGTCGAAAGTGGTTTGGGATCAATCCACTTTTCTCCCCACTATTCACCACCAAACGCCACACGTCCAATTTGCAATACCACGATTTCTATTGTGGCCCACTCTCAAGTTTTTAAATTCCAAGCACTTTCCATCCCCACCATCCTTCGTAACCATCGATCTCACAATATTGACGGTGCTTTTGAACGGATGGCTCATATCTGTCCTTTCCAAATATACAGATCAAATTTAACCCTTCTAAATCAATGACTGTGATTTATTTCATCATTCGGACTTCGGGAGTTTCGACTTTCAAGATTTGCTTTCCTCTAAAATGCATGGATTCTTTCCATGTGTCCTCCTGAATCGGAAAACTATAATTTAATTCAGACTATCCAACGGTCGATGTTTATTTCGACCCTCCGGCTCTCCAGGCTTCGAGAGTTTCAAGTCTCAAACTAAAAATATCGAAGTGATTTCTCCAAAGTTCATAGTCTATCGCAACGTATCCTTCTGGATTAGACGGTTCAGATCTCCTTCAGGTCTTCAACGATCTCTCCTCCTATGTATACACAGATTTTAAATTTAGAGCACTTTTCCTAAATCCAACGGTCTGAAATAATTCGGCTCATCTTGGATAGATCTTCACCCTTCAACTTGCCCAACCTTTGCAAATTCTTCTTCTGAAAGATTTCTTCGACACTTAGTCGATTTCTGGTCCTGTGCACTCCTTGGAACTGACCTCTGCACTTTCTTGCGAGAAAACCTCAAGTTATTTCTCCAAGTCAAAGACTTCACCTACACATTCCTTGCACTTAATATGCACACTTTGCATACAAAAGTTCCATGCTATCTCTTATGAGCTTCGAGTCGAACAAGACTCTCTCGTATGCACTCCTTATGTTCAATATGAATTCCTTGCATAACTTACATAAGAGAAACAATTGAAACGTATTCAATTCAGATGGATGTGAAAAAAACCTTCTTGAATGGTGAAATAAAAGAGGAAGTATATTTGGATCAACCATAAGGGTTCGAGGTACATGACATAGAGATGCATGTGTGCAGATTGAAGAAGGATTTATATGGATTAAAGCAGGCACCCAAAGCATGGTATAAAAGGATCGATAATTTTCTTACGAGATTGGGATTTATAGAGAGAAGTGAAGATCCTAACCTTTACTTTAAGGTTGTGGATGATGGTCCAGTAATAATATTGTTGTATGTGGATGACCTATTTTTAACAGGTGTAGAAAATATCATCTCAAAGTGTAAGAGAAAATTGGTTGTTGAGTTTGAGATGAAATATATTGGGATGATGCATTATTTTTTGGGTCTTGAGGTATGGAAGAGACATGATGAGATATTTATGAATCAAGGGAAGTATACAATGGAAATCTTGAAGAGGTTCGGGATGTTGGATTGCAAGGAAATGGCTACACCTATGGTATCAAATCTAAATTTGTTGCAAGATATGACTTCAGAGACTATGCATGTTACTTTATACAGGCAGATGGTGGGTTCRTTGATGTACTTGACAAACACAAGACCAAATATATGTTTTGTTTTGAACACCTTGAGTCATTATATGGAGCAGCCCATGCARGTTCATTTGGTCTCAACAAAAAAATTGATAAGGTACCTTAAYGGTACATTGGATTATGGAGGTGTGCGACAGACCATGAGTTTGGGTTATATGGATATTCAGATTCAGATTGGGCCAACAGTATTCATGATCGAAAGAGWACTTYGACATATTGCTTYAGTCTAGGCTCCAGTATGGTTTCATGGAGTAGCAGGAAGCAATCATCTGTAGCACTCAGTACAACTAAGGATGAATATGTGGAACCATGTGCAACATGTAGAGAAGTAGTGTGGTTTCGAAAGTTGTTGTCTGAGTTATTTGGTATCAAACTGGAGGTGACCTGCATTTGGTGTGACAACCAGAGTTGCATGAAGTTGTCAGAGAATCTGAGGTTCTAATATAGGTCGAAGCATATCAAGATCAAATATCACTATATCATGGATATGGTGTAGAGGGGAGAAATGAGTCTCTAGTACATGACTACAAAGGAGCAGGTTGCAGAAGTGTTGACCAAGTCACTATTGCAGATGAAGTTTGAGCACTTCAGGACAAGATTGGCGTGGTCCCTCTTCAGAGGGAGTGATGTGGTACATATGCATTGCGGGGTAGTGAATTTCTTGGAGACATGTTGTATCTATTTGAGAGATACCCATAGTCCTTGGATGCATTGGATGTGAAGTCACAGTGGTGCAAATGATGAGGTACATATGCATTGTGGGGTAGTGGATGTCATGGTGACATGTTGAACCTATTTGATAGCTACCCACATGCATTGGATGGATTTGTTATGAAGTCATGTTGTACTATAGATATTCGATGATGTATAGATTCATATGTTCAACAATCAATGGTCATGAGCTTGTGTGGCAACAATGAATACCTATAATGTCCCCCACCTCTTGATGAAGAGGTTTTGGAGAGGACTTAGTGGCCTAGGCAACCCCACTAGGATATAGTCTCACACTGAGGGGAAAATTCAACCAAACTAAAGATATATTCTTAAGTTGACTTAATAAAAAGAGTAAAAAGGATAACTCAATGAAGAAATAGAATTGTTGGAGGATGAGTTAGGGTTAACTCTAGGGGTTAACCTAACTCAAAAAAGAATTAGAAGAAAAAGTATAAAAGGAAGGCTGGGGTGCACCTATTATTCATTCTGTATTTGGAATTTTTCTTATTGATTCTCTTGAGCATACAGTTTTGAGGGTTTTGATATTACAAACCCTAGTGAGCAGTTTAGTGGTGAAAGACTCCACTCACCTAGATCCAAGCTTGGTCTCGGGGATGAAATACTCCACCCACACCATTCTACAGCTATCATTTACCTAGGAGGATTAGCAGGGTCGTACCATTTGGATCAGGAGGTCGTACCAGCTAGGGTTTCATTGCAGGGGTGCACCAACTGTTGAGGAAGAGTTCAATCCAGCCAACGAAAGGAGCTTGAGATTTTTCCAGCATTAGGGTTTTTCTTGCAAGCCCTTGCTCATCATTTTGAGGGATTTTTGGAGGAATTATCACATCCCTATCATTTACTGTAGGTTGGGATGATTTCAGGAGGAAGGGTACGACTTGGAGATTCAGTAATTCTCAGACCTAGAAGGTTAGAGGATAGATCTGATATTGAGACTTCTCTCAAGTGCTTGTGGGTGCCCGCTCTATTATCCAGGAGAGTTTCATATGATTCAGATGCCCCATTCAACTAAGGGGTACTATTGGCCATATTCAGGGTTTCAGGAGGGTCGTACCATTCTAGGGTTTCTGCAGTTTGAGGAGTAAGCTTCAGGGATTGAGCTTAGACTCCAGAAGAAGACTTCACTTGTCTTGATCCATCACTGAGGAGAGTTTGGCAGCTTCAGGAGGTCTATANAGTCTAGGCTCCAGTATGGTTTCATGGAGTAGCAGGAAGCAATCATCTGTAGCACTCAGTACAACTAAGGATGAATATGTGGAACCATGTGCAACATGTAGAGAAGTAGTGTGGTTTCGAAAGTTGTTGTCTGAGTTATTTGGTATCAAACTGGAGGTGACCTGCATTTGGTGTGACAACCAGAGTTGCATGAAGTTGTCAGAGAATCTGAGGTTCTAATATAGGTCGAAGCATATCAAGATCAAATATCACTATATCATGGATATGGTGTAGAGGGGAGAAATGAGTCTCTAGTACATGACTACAAAGGAGCAGGTTGCAGAAGTGTTGACCAAGTCACTATTGCAGATGAAGTTTGAGCACTTCAGGACAAGATTGGCGTGGTCCCTCTTCAGAGGGAGTGATGTGGTACATATGCATTGCGGGGTAGTGAATTTCTTGGAGACATGTTGTATCTATTTGAGAGATACCCATAGTCCTTGGATGCATTGGATGTGAAGTCACAGTGGTGCAAATGATGAGGTACATATGCATTGTGGGGTAGTGGATGTCATGGTGACATGTTGAACCTATTTGATAGCTACCCACATGCATTGGATGGATTTGTTATGAAGTCATGTTGTACTATAGATATTCGATGATGTATAGATTCATATGTTCAACAATCAATGGTCATGAGCTTGTGTGGCAACAATGAATACCTATAATGTCCCCCACCTCTTGATGAAGAGGTTTTGGAGAGGACTTAGTGGCCTAGGCAACCCCACTAGGCTATAGTCTCACACTGAGGGGAAAATTCAACCAAACTAAGGATATATTCTTAAGTTGACTTAATAAAAAGAGAAAAAAGAGTAAAAAGGATAACTCAATGAAGAAATAGAATTGTTGGAGGATGAGTTAGGGTTAACTCTAGGGGTTAACCTAAATCAAAAAAGAATTAGAAGAAAAAGTATAAAAGGAAGGCTGGGGTGCACCTATTATTCATTCTGTATTTGGCATTTTTCTTATTGATTCTCTTGAACATACAGTTTTGAGGGTTTTGATATTACAAACCCTAGTGAGCATTTTAGTGGTGAAAGACTCCACTCACCTAGCTCCAAGCTTGGTCTCGGGGATGAAATACTCCACCCACACCATTCTACAGCTATCATTTACCTAGGAGGATTAGCAAGGTCGTACCATTTGGATCAGGAGGTCGTACCAGCTAGGTTTTCCTTGCAGGGGTGCACCAACTGTTGAGGAAGAGTTCAATCCAGCCAAAGAAAGGAGCTTGAGAGTTTTCCAGCATTAGGGTTTTTCTTGCAAGCCCTTGCTCATATTTTGAGGGATTTTTGGAGGAGTTATAACATCCCTATCATTTACTGCAGGTTGGGATGATTTCAGGAGGAAGGGTACGACTTGGAGATTCAGTAATTCTCAGACCTAGAAGGTTAGAGGCTAGATCTGATATTGAGACTTCTCTCAAGTACTTGTGGGTGCCCGCTCTATCATCCAGGAGAGTTTCATATGATTCAGAGGCCCCATTAAACTAGGTCGTACTATTGGCCATATTCAGGGTTTCAAGAGGGTCGTACCATTCTAGGGTTTCTGCAATTTGAGGAGTAAGCTTCAGGGATTGAGCTTAGACTCCAGGAGAAGACTTCACTTGTCTTGATCCATCACTGAGGAGAGTTTGGCAGCTTCAGGAGGTCTATATATTCAGGAGGGACAAACCCTTGGTATCCTTGTCTTCAACAGGTCATACCAACAGTCATCAGGGTCGTACCAGTTGTTGAGGGGAGGCCGAAACCCTAGTTTTGCAGTGGAGCGTTAATCTTCTATTGGTAGCCTTTGGGAGGCTTGTTTTGTATCTCTGGGAGCATTTTGTATATATCTCTATTCTTTTCTTGAATCCATCTACTTCATATATGCTTCGTTATTGTATCAGGTGCTTTCTTTCTTATCATAAAGTTCAGCTATTTGCTTGTGATTCCTTTATTGTGTAATGATGATAGTCTTCATATGATTACAATGATTCTTATATAAATCTGTGGATGAATAACCGAATAAACCCTAAGGCCAAAATATTCATGGCCAACTTGCATACACAACAAACAATAATCAAATTAGTGGTTAGTTAGTGGTTCCAAGCGAAAAAATTGGCTTGGGATCATTGCAATGGTATCAGAGCTTTGATCCTCCACACCTGTGAGGGTTAGCGAATGCGAGCTACAGTGGTATCTTTATGGGTAGAAGGAAGAAACCAACGAGTGAAACAGAGGCTGAAATGGAGGGTTCAAGAGATGACCATGAACCACAGGGCTTGGCTTTCTTGGCAGTGAAATTTAACAAATTCTAGAAAACCTTGAACCTCACAGAAGGCAACTTGGTCCACCATTTACAAGAAAACAAGGAGACAAATCGAAGGGGGCAAGCCAAAATCACTGAGACCTTGAAAAAGGTAGATGGGAACCTGAAAAAAATTGATGAGAACCAAACACTGATAACCAAGCTATTGATGGAGATGACTCATAAGGGGAAGGACCCTAAGACATATGGAAGCAAGGAAGCTGGTGGATCTGGTGGACCTGGTGACTATGAGGGATCTGGTGGTTCCCATGGTGAAACTAGACACAATTTGGAGAAAGCCCCCAGTTCTAAGGGAAGACATGGAGGAGGCACATCATATGGAAAAATGGGTAGCAGGGCTAACCCTAAGCCATACTTTCCCACGTTCACAGATGGACAGGTGCAACAGGAATAGGTTGACGACTTTGTGGAGCATATGGCACAATGTACAAAGGACTACTATGGCTTGGACATGTTAATTCAAAGGCAGATTTCCTTGGATCAATACTACCAACTCAAGTTCAGAAACAAGCCCAAGTCGAGCCATAGGAGCAGCTATGAGTTTGAACGACGAGCATGGAAGATGGAAATTCCATATTTTGATGGCACGGTCAAGATGACAGCACAAGCATGGGTGAAAAAACTGGACACATATCTACAGCTTAATCCCATGAGTGATTTGGAAGCCATCACGTTTGCCACTATGTACTTCAATGGCAAGGCTCATGATTGGTGGTATCATGGACTCACCACCCTAGGTCAAAATCAGATAGTGTCCTACATTGAATTCACCCAGAGGCTCATGGATAGATTTGATCAAGGAGATCCAGAGCTACACTTCTAGGAACTCACATAGCTCAAGCAAACAGGTACAACTAAGGCATGCATTGAAGACTTTCAGAGGTTGGCAGTAATGGTGCATGATATATCACCAACTAGACTCATGATGCTCTTCACCGAAGGGTTGATGGAACCCTTGAAGGGTTGGGTTAAGGATTTTAAGCCTACGAACCTACAGGATGCAATTTGGAGGACGAGGGACCTAGGACCAACTGCTAGGCCAAAAATTATACCTAGAACGCCCCTTAACACCGAAGGAAGAGACCAGAAACATCTAATGAATCAAGGAGGATGTGACCTAAGGGGGTTTGATAGGGGCCGTGGTAGAATGGATGAAAACACCAGGAGGTAACTTAGAAGGAAGAAACTTTGCTTCACATGCAAAGAACCATGGAACCCATCACACAAGTGTATGGGCCGTGTCCAGGTGCACTACATAGAAGTGACCTCAGACAACGAGGAGGAGGAAGATTGCATCCAAATACAGAATATAGAGGTCAAAACCATAGAGACAGCAGAAGAGGAGATCCCAAAACAACAGAATAGCATGGCTGAAGGGAATGCCACCTTGGAATCTATTAGTGGGGTGCCCAAATTTAACACTTTCAAGATGAGAGGAGTCTTGCAGGGGCAAAAAGTATCATTATTGATTGATGGGGGAGCATCTCACAACTTCATTGACTCAGCATTGTTGAAGAGAAGGCATATACCTGCAGTGTAATTTGAAGGGTTCAAGGTGGAAGTAGCAAGTGGAATCACTATGCCTTGTGAAAAATACATACCAGGTATGAAGCTTACATTGGGTAGGCATGAGTTGGTATAGGATGTATATGTGATGGATCTTCCAGACACTAACATAATCCTTGGAGTTCAGTGGCTTAGGACATTAGGACCTATCACCACCAACTACAAGACGATGGAGATGTCTTTCACAGAGGAGGGTGGACAAAATATAGTTCTCTAGGGTATGACAGGAAATTTTGTCAAGATAGTCATGGCTAAGAGGATGGAAGCCATCTTCAGAAGAGAAGAGACTGTGTATGCAACTGAGTGTATGATTTCATCACGTATAGATGAGCAGGGTAAGGTTCACTACACTCCATAAATCCAAGAGATTATTAACAAACACAACAAGGTGTTTGGGCCGATACCTCTAGGAGTGCCACCAAACAGGGGGTTTGAGCATATCATCGAGCTAGAGATGGGAGCCAAACCAATCATCACCACACCATACAGGCATCCGAAGAAGTACAAGGATGAGATAGAGAAAGCCATCAAAGAACTCTTGGACATGGGGCATATCAGGCCAAGCTCTAGTCCCTTTGCCTCCTTAGTAGTACTGGTCAAGAAGAAAGATGGAACTATGCGGGTATGCATTAACTTCCGGGCTTTGAAGAAAAAGACTATAAAAAAAAGGTACCCTATACCTAGGATTGATGAGTTGTTGGATGAATTGCATGGGGATATCTATTTCACAAAGATTGACCTACATTCATGCTACCATCAGATCAAGATGAGGGAGGAAGACATCTCAAAAACAACTTTTAGGTGTCATTACGACCATTATGAGTTCTTGGTAATTCCCTTTGGGTTAACCAATGCCCCAGCCACGTTCCAATCTTGCATGAACCATGTGTTCAACAAATAGTTGAGGAAACATTTGTTAGTATTTTTTGATGACTTGCTCATTTACAGCAAGACGTGGGAGGAACACCTTCAGCATGTGGATTAAATTTTGTCTATCATGGAGGAACAGTCATTGTACGCTAAGGAATCCAAATGTGATTTTGGAATTACAGAGGTACTTTACTTGGGACACATCATTGGAGCAAAGGGGGCACAGGTGCATCAGGAGAAAATAAAATCCATTATGGAGTGGCCTACTCCTAAAACACTCACAGAGTTAAGGGGGTTTTTAGGCATGTGCACATACTACATGAAATTTGTCAAAGGGTTTTCCCAACTATGTGCACCCTTGACCGATTTGACTAAAAAAGGAGCCTTCAAATGGAGTGAAGAAGCTCAAAATACAATGGATAAGATGAAAAAGGTGATGAGCACGTGTCTGGTCCTAGCCCTTCGAGATTTCAGCTTGTTGTTTACATTGGAATGTGATGCTTCAGGAGAAGGTATAGGGGTCGTTCTGATGTAGAATAGGCACCCTCTTGCCTATGAAAGCTGGAAACTCAGAGGTCCTGAGCTACTCTACAACATTTATGACAAAGAGATGTTGGCCATTTTTATCACTGAAATTTCATCCGAAAATGGTTATAGGAATCCAGCATCTTCAAACAACTATTAGTTCACCCATGGACCAAAAATTACCAAAAATCATTTCCAAAAGTTCCAAAACTATACAACCAGTTATAAAATTAAGATGCGCTATGACTACACAGGGCGTGCGCGCACATGCGCCATCAAGAAATGTAGGAAAAGCGCACATGTGCACGATGCGCGACTGTGGATGCTAAAAGATGCGCACACCTGAGAACAACGCATTTATGATGTTGGTTGGCCTCCCACCTGTTAATATTTATGCCATTATTATAGTTCTTTGCATTTCATTAGATAAGAGAATAATAAGAAAAAGATCACTGAGAAATACACATTCACAAGAGACACAACATTTATC
>JZKD02S1736045.1:0-10967 GCA_000966675.3 Picea glauca | reverse complement strand
CCAACATATGGAGGAATCCCTTGTTATCCTCCACTCCCTTATCAACAACCATACCCTGTTTCCCTTCCTCCACCCATCAGTGGGCCACCGCCAACACCCACAATATGCCCACCTATCCAAACAAATTATGGTACTCCCTCTACCTCAGCTTATACTCTAAGTACTAGCAAAAGCGCCACACCTTCCTATGTACCTTACGGATCATTACCACAACATAATCCGTACTTTCTATTTCCTGGCCCTCCATAGCCCATGGCTCCACCACAAGGACACCCTCACGCTGGGGTTAATTTTTTTCAACCCTCTCCCATCAGCAATATCAAAATTTTGAACAGCTGAATATGGAAAATCCAACCCATCAGTCGAATAATGCCAAAAAGAGAGGAAAAAATAGAAACAATAACAACCCAGGTCAAGGTAGAAATCACCCCCAACAGAACCAACCTACTGGGGGCAACCAGAATCAAGGGACTCAGAACCCCCAGGGGGGAAACAACAACAGACGTCAAGGGAAAAATAACAATAACCTTCAAACCAACTTCCCCTGTGCCCTTTGCAATGATTTTGGTCACTATACTCATCATTGCCCCCAAATCGTTGATTTTAAATGGATGAAAGACTTTGTGAATGGACCACATCCTCCATCACTGCCTGCCCCTCAGCAGGCCCCACAACAATACGTGCATCAACCACCCCGAGTCATGTTGCAGAATCCCATTCCACACCAAGGAGTGATGAACACCCAACAAGACATGCAACCTACCCCACCACAGTTGGGACAATATCTCAATCCAAGTAATCCCGTAGATTGTACTATCCTCCTCACTAGTGAGGAAGAAGTCCTTCTACAAACACGTAGTCATCAATACAGTGCACCCTCTAAGTCTCCTCCCATTCCCCCAGAAACAATCCCAGCACCAACGGAACCCCCTTTGATGATCCCTTTCCCTAACACAAAAACACCTCTTCGCATCCCTCGCATCCCATTGCGTAGGAATGTCCACAAACCTCAGGCTAGGGCGGCTCATAATTACAGGTTTGTCGATGACTTGGCACTATCCCTGGCTTCTATGTTAGTCTTAGAAGTACTTCAAACTTGTCCCACTCAGCGGAAGTCGTTACTTTCTGCCTTGGGGGAAGTCGACCCTGCGGATACTCAACTCATCACATTTGATCTCGACAGCAGATAACCTCGCCTCCCCGCTCTCATCGCTTTTCAAATCCCCGTTAAAACTCAGAACATTATAGTTCATTGGTGCATCATTAATAAAGGTGCATCCACATGCATGATGTCCAAGTCTGTATGGTAGAAACTTGGTTCCTCCGAACTCATACCATCTACCATTACCTTAAGAGCTTATGACGGACGACCATCTTCTCTCGAAGGGCTCTTCCAAAATGTCCCTGTAGAACTCGGGGGCAAGACCATTCTCATTGACATTGAAGTTATCGATGCCCCACTCGATTACAATATCTTGTTCGGTCATAGCTACATGTACGCTATGAAGGCAGTTGCCTCTTTCGTCTTTCGAACCATGATGTTCCCCCATAATGGGAAGATCATTACCATTGATGAAGTTTCACATTATGAGCCTAATCCTTTTGTCAACATCGATAACATTCTCCCTTTCGTCCACACTAATCTTGAGGCGTACCCACTCATCGAGATGGGGCCCAGAATTTTCAAAGACCCATCCTTGTTAGGAACTTACCATGGTGCACCACTGCTCATTCATCCTACCAATCAGGTATGTGTTGTCTCATCCAAATGAACTGACATTGAAGATACCCTTCCTCCCAGTGAGGCTTCTCTTATATATGATGTCCCACTAGTCACGGAGCNCCAACATATGGAGGAATCCCTTGTTATCCTCCACTCCCTTATCAACAACCATACCCTGTTTCCCTTCCTCCACCCATCAGTGGGCCACCGCCAACACCCACAATATGCCCACCTATCCAAACAAATTATGGTACTCCCTCTACCTCAGCTTATACTCTAAGTACTAGCAAAAGCGCCACACCTTCCTATGTACCTTACGGATCATTACCACAACATAATCCGTACTTTCTATTTCCTGGCCCTCCATAGCCCATGGCTCCACCACAAGGACACCCTCACGCTGGGGTTAATTTTTTTCAACCCTCTCCCATCAGCAATATCAAAATTTTGAACAGCTGAATATGGAAAATCCAACCCATCAGTCGAATAATGCCAAAAAGAGAGGAAAAAATAGAAACAATAACAACCCAGGTCAAGGTAGAAATCACCCCCAACAGAACCAACCTACTGGGGGCAACCAGAATCAAGGGACTCAGAACCCCCAGGGGGGAAACAACAACAGACGTCAAGGGAAAAATAACAATAACCTTCAAACCAACTTCCCCTGTGCCCTTTGCGGTGAGTTTGGTCACTATACTCATCATTGCCCCCAAATCGTTGATTTTAAATGGATGAAAGACTTTGTGAATGGACCACATCCTCCATCACCGCCTGCCCCTCAGCAGGCCCCACAACAATACGTGCATCAACCACCCCCAGTCATGTTGCAGAATCCCATTCCACACCAAGGAGTGATGAACACCCAACAAGACATGCAGCCTACCCCACCACAGTTGGGACAATATCTCAATCCAAGTAATCCCGTAGATCGTACTATCCTCCTCACTAGTGAGGAAGAAGTCCTTCTACAAACACGTAGTCATCAATACAGTGCGCCCTCTAAGTCTCCTCCCATTCCCCCAGAAACAATCCCAGCACCAATGGAACCCCCTTTGATGATCCCTCGCCCTAACACGAAAACACCTCTTCGCATCCCTCGCATCCCATTGTGCAGGAATGTCCACAACCCTCAGGCTAGGGCGGCTCATAATTACAGGTTGGTTGATGACTTGGCACTATCCCTGGCTGCTATGTTAGTCTTAGAAGTACTTCAAACTTGTCCCACTCAGTGGAAGTCGTTACTTTCCGCCTTGGGGGAAGTCGACCCTGTAGATACTCAACTCATCACATTTGATCTCGACAGCAGATAACCTCGCCTCCCCACTCTCATCGCTTTTCAAATCCCCGTTAAAATTCAGAACATTACAGTTCATTGGTGCATCATTGATAAATGTGCGTCCACATGCATGATGTTCAAGTCTGTATGGTAGAAACTTGGTTCCTCTGAACTCATACCATCTACCATTACCTTAAGAGCTTATGACGGACGACCATCTTCTCTCGAAGGGCTCTTCCAAAATGTCCCTGTAGAACTCGGGGGAAAGACCATTCTCATTGACATTGAAGTTATCGATGCCCCACTCGATTACAATATCTTGTTCGGTCATAGCTACATGTACGCTATGAAGGCAGTTGCCTCTTTCGTCTTTCGAACCATGATGTTCCCCCATAATGGGAAGATCATTACCATTGATGAAGTTTCACATTATGAGCCTAATCCTTTTGTCAACATCGATAACATTCTCCCTTTCGTCCACACTAATCTTGAGGCGTACCCACTCATCGAGATGGGGCCCAGAATTTTCAAAGACCCATCCTTGTTAGGAACTTACCATGGTGCACCACTGCTCATTCATCCTACCAATCAGGTATGTGTTGTCTCATCCAAATGAACTGACATTGAAGATACCCTTCCTCCCAGTGAGGCTTCTCTTATATATGATGTCCCACTAGTCACGGAGCTCCTCCCTCAAGAATCTCCTGTGAACTCGTCGACTCCACTAGTTCACGATTTCACCTCACCCCAAGGCCATATCCTAGTTTGGGAGACAGTTCCCAAGCCATTACTCAAATCCCCTCATTTTTCCCTCCACTAGGCGTACAAGCTTTCCAAGTAGCCGCAACACCTACCCTTCCCAATATGGTGTTGGCAATTCCAGTATGGTATCTACATCCACCCACCATGGTCCCTCAACCATCCCTCCCTCCTCAAGCCAAAGGAATTCCGATGCAGATTCCAGTACCTACTCCCACAACACCACTAGCATCCCCAATCGCTACCGCCACTGCTATAGCTGGGAGAAGATATAAAAATAAAGAGCCAACCGCTCCCCTACCCACACATGTCCAACCTCCTTGCGCACTATGTGAGAAATATGGACACCCAACCAACAAATGCCCATCTCTACCCAAGTTACGTAACCTAATTCAACTCAATCAAACACCATCATCGTTCATCACTTCATYAAGTAYTKCCACTACCTCCCCTAACATAAGTAGMAAAGGCCTACAAACCAAATTCGCTTGTGCCATATGTTCAGAATATGGCCATTGTACACACCATTKCCCARCGCTACCTCAATTYCGACARACATTAATAGMAGTACGCCAGAGCTTCCAGCATGAACCCAATCCATCTACATCATCCTCACCAAACATCACTGACATCCATTATGTCACAACTTYAGTCAACGAACGTATGASATGCCCTTGCTCTCTCTGYGAATCCTTAGATCATTTCACATATCAATGTCCTATGATCATTGAATACAGGCAAGGCCGAGTGACCCTGATTCAAACTCCTACACCCCCTACAGAATCGATGATTAACCCTACCCCATCACCAGAGATTATTCATATTATTTCTCTTGAGCCAGAAGCACTCCCTACTCCTCCATGGTTCTTGGATGACTTATATGAGGATTTACCCCCAAATCCCCCCCAATTCCCCTGTTCATTTCCCCATGAAAATTTTACACCCAACTACCATTTATAACCCTTAGTATCTCGATATTTGGTTTATGTCGAGTGAACCATTGCAATCTCATTGCATCATTCCCCCTGCTTCTTCATCACCATAAGGCAACCACACGGTGACAGTCACCGATATCACTCTTTTAGATCCCTTGTATTCCCGACAATTCCATTATGACGAGGACATACTCAAGGAATTAACCACCCTCGAATACCCATGGGATGTGCTACACCACAAAGCGCTTTTCCTTTCACAGGAAGCCTTCATGCCTCCTAACCAACACCTCATATACGCAGTCAAAACCAAGGATTTTATCCCATCAGGGAATATCGACTAGTTCAACAACCCTATCCCTGCCCCTGATGCTTTTGAAGAAGGCAATATGGCCAACATTTCCCCTACCATCAAAAATGGAGTCGTCGAGGAAATCACCATTGGTGTCGCATGCACTCTTGAAGAAATCACCGCCTACAAAGCACTCTTCCAACAATACCGGGATATTTTTACCTGGTCATACACCAAGATGTCTGGCCTTGATCCCTCTATTGTCAAACATCACATAAACACCTGGCCTAATATCACACTGGTTCGCCAAAAACAACGCTCGCTACAACCATCCAAAGCAGCGCCCATCAAAGCCGAGATTGACAAATTACGCGTTGTTGGGTTCATCTACCCCATCACCTATACCTCATGAATCTCCAACCATGTCCTCGTTAACAAAAAATAGGGCACCATCTGTGTATGCACGGACTTTCGCGATCTCAATCACGCCTGTCCCAAAGACAACTTTCCAATGCCTTTCATCGATCAAATTATCGACGACTGTGCAGGCCACGAGGCTTTATCTTTCATGGACGATTTCTCTGTCTATAACCAAATCCAAATCCATCCAGCCGATCAATACAAGACCACATTTACCACCCCTTGGGATAATTTTGCATATCGTGTCATGCCTTCTGGCCTAAAGAACGCTAGCACAACTTTCCAATGGGCTATGACATACATTTTTCATGATCTGGCTCATATCATCCTTGCATACTTTGACAACCTCACAGCTCAATCCAAAAAACGCACTCAGCATCTTGATGATTTACGAATCATCTTCCAAAGGTGTCATCAGTACAACATTCGCTTGAATCCCCTCAAGTGCGTGTTTTGCGTCATTGTCGGGTGCCTCCTCATGTTCATCGTTTTCCAAAGTGGTATTATCGTGGATCCCCTCAAAGTCCAGGCCATCACAGAAATTCCACCCCCTTGGAATTTACGCCAACTCCAGAGCCTATAAGGAAAAGCTAACTTTTTACGGCAATTTGTCCTAGATTATGTCACTCGAGCACACGGTTTCCTTCGCTTACTACGCCACGACATCCCATTGCACTGGGATGAACATGCCCAAAACACTTTCGATGATCTTAAAATGGCACTCTTTAATGCCCCTTTAATTAGTTCACCGGGCTATAATCGCAACTATATCCTCTACATATCAGCCTCAGTCGTCTCAGTAGCAGGAGTTCTCATTCAAATAGGAGATGATGATCATGAGCATGTCATGTACTACATTAGTAAAAACCTCTCAGGGCCACCCTTGAAATACAATCACGAAGAGAAACTAGCCCTTGTAGTCATCCTCGCAGTCCAGAAACTGTGCCATTACATTCTGCTTCGCACAACCAAAGTCATAGAAGATTCCAACCCCATGCAATACTTGCTCAATCGTCGACAAATTAACAGTAAATTTTCCCAATGGATCGCTATCCTTTAGGAGTACGATCTTGAATTTTCAACACCCAAGAGAAAGAAATCTATTGTCCTCACCGAACTTGTCACAGCCTTCCCCTCCGATACTACCAATTCCCCTGTCAATACCAACTTCCCTGATGAACATCTCTTTTACATCACTTCGGATGATCCTTGGTATGGCGACCTCCTCGTCTACCTCTGAACCCAAAATTTCGGTAACCAACTCTCACGAGATGATCGTTGACGTATTCACCATCAGGCCCCCCGCTATCTCCTCATCGGAGATATCTTATATCGGTGAGGGGTCGACACCATACTTCGTCGATGCTTGACTATTGACGAGGTCGATAGAGTCTTGAATGATTGCCCTAGCGGCGGTTGCAGGGACCACCTCTCGGGGATGTCCACCGCTAGCAAATTCATCCATGTAGGTTACTTTTGGCCTACATTATTTCATGATTGCATTCATGCCGTGAAGCGATTTGATAAATGCCAACTTTATGCCAACAAATCACGAGCACCACCTGCTCTTCTACACCCAGTCATTACTGCAAGACCCTTTTGTAAATGGGGCATCGACTTCATGACTTGAAACCCTCCATCCAGCAATGGACACAAATACATCGTTGTCGCAGTCGATTACTTCACAAAGTGGGTTGAAGCCATGCCTACCTTCAACAACACCGCAACGCATTTTTTCTTTAACCACGCCATATCCTGCTTTGGAGTACCACTCCAACTAGTCTCTGATCACGGGAAACATTTCGAGAATGAGATTTTCTTCGAACTCTAAGCTAGGCTAGGATTCTCCCATAATTTCGCCTCACCATACTACCCTCAGTCCAACAGACAGGTTGAAGCAGTTAACAAGGTCCTCAAGACCATGTTGCAGCGCATGGTTAACAAACATAAGACCAATTGGCATCATATGTTATTTTTCATTCTATGGGATTATCGTACGGCCGTGAAAATTGCCACTCGTTTCACACCATTTCATCTAGTCCACGAGGTCAAGGCCACTTTTCCTATCGAGTGAAAAATTCTCACCTTACGCACCGTGATTGAGCTATTTCCCAACACTGCTCCAATGGAGTAGCGTTTGATGAACTTAGAGTCCCTGCATGAAGATCATCGATCTTCATTACAGAACAATGAGGTAGCCAAAAAATGGTCAAAAGCCACCTTTGATCGTCATGTCAACCTTCGCTCATTTCATGAAGGCGACCTCGTCCTTGATTACGATATCGCTCACGATACCCTCGGCCATGGAAAATTTGAGTCACTATGGCATGGCCCTTACATTATCCAACATTGCCCCAGTAAATATGCATACATCCTGACTTCCCCCAAGGGCCTCTCTCTCAAAGAACCTATCAACGGGTTGTACTTAAATAAATTTTACGCCTGAGCGTAGCCATTCTACACTAGTTTATTTCTTTTGTAGTGTTTTTTAATCTTTTTTCCACACCTCACGTATAAACTATCATTTGTGTCATTGACAGATGCCTCCTCCATCGGCCTACCACATCGGTTACGCCGACGACGCCAGCCGTCAGACACAGAATCTCACTTCGGCTGCTTGGGCCCTCTATTCCCCCTCACATGAACTGCTCCACTCTAAGTACACTTCCATCATTGGTCTCCTCATCGATGCCAGCCATCAGCGTATTCATCACCTTAGCGTCTTACTAGACTCCCAACTGGTCGTCCTCCAGCTCAACAATGTGTACCATGTTCACTATCCTTGCCTCTTTCACAAATACCTGCAAGTTAGACTTTTATCTTGACATTTTGATTTCATTACATTTACACATATTCCAAGACAATTTAATCAAATCGCAGATAACATGGCTAACATTATACTAGATTGGCATATATCACATCAAGACACCTTTACACACACATAAACCATCGGAAGTCTATCACAGCATATAGATTAGACATCATAAACAACATTAAAAAATCCTCACACACATGTGAACATCACAAAGATCCCAAAATGTATATATATCGGTCAAATGTGCCATCAAAATGTTTACAAAAAATAGAGTACATCATGTACAAAATCCGTAGGCTGGTGGACCACCTCAATAAAAAACTAGTGTCACCACACCAAATGGGCTTACCAACCTATATATAACATACAAAAAAATATACAGAGACACTCATGGTTCCTCTAGAGCACCACCACCTGGCCCTCCCTCAGGAGGTGGTGCCCCACCCGCTATTGGTCCCTTCAGACCTGGAGGTAGTTGCCCAGTCATCGCAGCACCTGCCACATCAACAAAACCCCCACACACTGCTCTAGGACGCCCTCATCCTCGATACGCAACCACATGCCCTCAGGCACTCCCTGTAGCACCACCTCCAATTGGCGACGAATATCCTCAAACTCTCCCCCGGCTTCGGTCGGAGGAGCATATGATGGCCCTACACCAGGGTCATCAAAACGACATCTCCTAGCCGCTCTCTCATCACCAGTAGGTCTCGCCTCAGCATCCTCTCGTCGTCGTCTCTCTCCTGTCCACGACTCTCCCCGCAGAGGTCTCACTGGCCCCCGACAAGCCGATTCTCTAACCAAATCAACCTCGCACCTGCGAGGTCCCACATCTGCACATACAAATAAACAAAGGATAGCATCAACATCCATCTATACATAATACACATGCTATACTATCTAAATATCAAAACATCAAAAAATCACATCATACCTCAGTGGTCGAACACCTCTCCTGGAGGTAACACCATATTCGGATCATCCCGGAAGTCCACCCCACAGTACAGATACTGCAATATGATCTACGACATTTTTCGCCACACCTATGCAGCCTCGGTCGTGAAAAAATGGCCACCCTCCCCACCACCGTGATGAATCAAGATCCTAGACCACCGCTTCAGTCGTGGCTCTCGCGCACCAGATTCGCCCAATAACACTCTAGGGCACAACATTGGCACCCTCTCCAAAAACCATGCAACCAAAATGGACCCAAAAGTGAACTCCCCTGAGTCCGCAGCCTGACACCTGTCTAGTTGCCCTACCATCTTGGCATGCAACATCACACCCTAGGAAAAATGCTCTCCTACTAGTGCCCTCCCCATAATCCTCAGCTGACCACCACTGATCTGTTGAGTCACGAGGGACCCATATACCCTCACAACCATCGCTGCCACACAACGATGGACCAGGGCATCCATAGCCCCGATACTCACCACAGAGCCCGACATAAATTCATCCCTCGTACAGTACCTCCAGCCTAAGGTAGCCAACTACCCATCCCCAGGTAATATGAGCTCCGCTGGTAAGGGCATTCCCCGAAAAGGGAGCCTAGTCAGAAAATATATGTCCTCCACCGCAGTGAAGGCCAGTTGCTCACCTCGCACCATAAAACAATGCAGATCCGGACTCCACATCTGAATCAAGAATTGGAGGAGGTACTCCTGGGCCCGTACCATGGGGCACTCAAAGAACTTTAGCATCCCACAAGCTGCCAAAGTATCACGAACCGTTATCTCCTCATTGGTCACAGCCTCCCTGAGCTGTGACCAATCTCTCTCTCTCCAGTGAACTGGCATCATCCAAATGATCACCTACACCTACATAATCTATTTCTCGATCAACCATCTCAAAAATAAACACATTAACATCTTCAAAAAAAATATAAGTTTTACACCCGTCAGCTTTGCCTCCAAGGCGTGGTTGTTTAACCCCACAAGCGCGCACACATGCACACATGTTCATCCCACAGGTGCACACACATGCGCACCTGTTCATCCCATAGGCATGCACACATGCGTGCCTTTCGGCCATACAGAGGAACCTTCATGTGCTCCTGTCACATATACAGGTGCGCATCATAGCGTGCCTATTCACTACACAGATGTGCACTCATGCGCAGTTGTTTAGCTTACAAGTGTGCATACCATGCGCACCTTTTTCCCCCATTAAGGTGCCCTCGTGCGCAGATATACACATTACAGGCGTGCACCCATGCGTGTATATTTCTTGATCGCACGCGCACTAGGGGGCCCACACCCACAAAACCCCCTGTACGGCCCTCCATACAGGCCCTGCCCAAAAATAGAAACCCTACATTTATGAAAGACGATAAGACAACTAACCTGAATCTCGCTGGTCTTGAATCGGCTGCATCATTCTCCCAGAATATCCAAATCTCCTCTGAATATCTCTCATCCAATCACTCTGACAGTAGGTACAAATGAGGTGGCAGTGTGGGCCCTGCAACTACAAATAGTCCTTTTTTCCCAAACTTAAAGACTCCATTCTAGGAGCTCCAGACATCCGTTTTTCGATCCATCTTCAACCACAAGATCAGCACCCCATCCTTTACATCAAGACAGTCCCTGGGCCATTTTTCATCCTTAGCCCCCGGGGAGCCATTTTCCCATACCCTGTTCAAGTACGCATTCTCATGTTCAAAATTATCAAATAAATGATTATATGTTCGATTATCTTCAGATATTGTTCATGTCGGGTATTTGGTTGTCATGTGTGCAGGTACTTGGTCA
>JZKD02S1736034.1:105993-117578 GCA_000966675.3 Picea glauca | reverse complement strand
AGGATTCTTATACACTCATCAATTTAGATTTCAATTATGCAAGTGTGATTCCAATTCTGCAACAATAGATTAGAACTCCAACTGTGCCAACAACTTGTGTTAGTGTTCAGTTTTTCAAAACTCTGTTTCTTTCAATACTACAACTTGATTAGTGTTTTCTTTCATCAATCTAGTAGAGACTATGCACAATTATCTTGCAATAACAAAACTTCCCTAGGTTTGACAATTTATATTGAACACCTTGATTATCTATTTATTTAGACAATTAAAGTGCCTAACAGTTTCTTTGATGAATTCCATAGTTACCATGTGTATCAAGTGTGGAATCCTAGGGGAGATGTTTGATATTTCAGATAAATGATTGAAAGATATGTTGTCTTATGGAATACAATCATAATAGAGTAGACAAAAACTGAACATGATAATGAAGAAATATAACTCTTTTTTCAAATGGAATAAGACAATGTCAAACTAAATCATTCAAATATTTGAATTTTATTCTAGTATTTTCCTTCTTAATAGTTCTACAAAAAGGCAAGGATCCTTATACCATGTTCTATGACTGAAGATAATTTAGATATGTGTCAAAAAGAATAAAATTCTCCAAAACTAGTTGAAGTCATCATTGATCCTATATCTGAAAAATTAATTGTTGTTCATCATGTTTCACAAGACATCAAATCTCTTAGCTGGAAGATCCAACTTCAATATACTTAAATGAATATTATGGAAGATGGAAATAAAACAATGGGGAAATATCGGCATGCTCAACAAATTCCTATATATCTCTATGGAAATATTGACTATGTTGAAGTATCTGACATTCAATGTTGTTGGATTACTCAGAGGGCGGGTGAATCAGTAATAGAGAAATAATCCATTTTATCCACGAAATGCAAGTGATATATCAATGTATCATTATCATCCAATAGTTGCAGAGAAAATAAACAATGAACAAATGAGAAATCATACACATACACAGTACACCAATGTTTTTACATGGAAACCCAAAGCGAGAGAAAACTACATAATGATTTTTATTATATGTCTTTAAGAATTACATACATTGGAAGCACCAACTTTCCTTGTTTTCCAGCTGCAACTAGAAGGAGGCTCCAACCCCCTAGTTTATCTAGCTACAACCTGAAGGAAGCTCCAACTCCCCAATTCCTCGGATACAACTAGAAGGAGGCTACAACCCCATAGTTTCTCATGCTACAACCTAAGGGAAGCTCCAACTCCCCAATTCTCTGGCTACAACCAGAATGAGGCTACAACCCCCTATGTTCTCTGTCTACAACCACTTGTCCTTTCCTCGTCCAACCTCCCTGAAATATAAGTAGAATGATGGAACCACTGTCACACTATCACTGTGAGATATACTGTTGTAAAAATGTACCAATCAACTTGCACCAAACAACTTGTAATAACCTATACCAATCACCTGTTGTTGGCACAAGGGCAAACCCAAGGTGTTGTTAGGGAAAAACACCCTACAGACTAGCAAATAGAGTTCAGAAATTGCATGCAGATATGACCAAATAGAAATTGTTTTCGACCTTCATCACTAGATTTAAATCCCATTTTCTTAGTAAATTCATGGAAAAATCAACCTACCTTGTTACCAACGTTTGATGTCGATCCTCCGTTGTGCTTGATTACTTGTTCGCAATACTCCTTCCAAAGCTGACCTGCATTCAAGACKAGCAACAACTATGCATGCATAMTACTTATATACTAACGGGTTAGAAATCAAACATAAACTAATCAAACCATAAAAAGTTCATGAATTGGGACGGGAAAAGCATTCTCTTTATTACTTAAAATGAGTCAACTTACAAAAGTTGAG
This sequence comes from Picea glauca, assembly GCA_000966675.3. Lineage (NCBI taxonomy): Eukaryota > Viridiplantae > Streptophyta > Pinopsida > Pinales > Pinaceae > Picea > Picea glauca. The sequence goes on along the minus strand of JZKD02S1736034.1, from coordinate 115,729 downwards.
ACCGACCACCACTCCTTGAACCTGATTCTGGGCTCCTCTTCTTCTGTCCTTCAACTGCTTTGCTTTGAATCTCCTTTGGCATTAGGAAAGGCTAAAGGGTTGGGACAATGAGAATACGTAAATGGGCAGAGTTTCTTTGCTATATTTTTTCTCCTCCAAATGGTACCCCTACCCCTTCTTTTATAGGCTAGAAGGAACTAGGTATTTGGATGAACCCTCGACCATGCATGGTCGGGAATTTCATTTAACTCACCCATAGCTTTTTGTTCCATCGGGAACTTTACTTTTTTCATGCTTTTGTTGGTCCACACGGGCTATTTTGGGTCAGCCAGCCTGTACACGCGTGCAGTAATGGATTAGGACGTGTGGGCCTTTATTCAAGAGGATTTTCAAAGAGTTGTTCAGCAGTGTTTTGGAAAAGAAGGGATATAAGTTGGCCTGATGCTAGGTAAGAATCTGTAGTGTAATTTAGGGTTATAACACAAGGTTTTCCTCGAAGAGTGCACCAACAAGCCCTAGCTACTGGCCCTTTCAGCAACACCTGTGAGGCAAATGCAATCTAACCCGAAGAAACTATGAGGGGGTTGTAGGACAAAGATGTCTACAACCAAGGGAATATCAAGTGGATCTAACAAACAACATCACAATCATCATATATTAAGTTCCTTCTTCGATTTACTCTGCAAAATTATAGAACTGATCTAGCACAACAATGCAAAAAACAATATAGCAATGACAGACATCAAATCATCAACCACACACACAACACCATATATGCGTGGTTCACCCTCTCTCTAGGGATATGTCTGCAGAACTGTGCTTATGATATATTAAGATAAAGAATACAGTTCTTATGTAGGCTCTCAACTAGCATATATTCTTTCTTTCTCTCTCTTTCTCTCCCCTTCCTGTGCACCCAGCTGCATGACTTAACCTTCACACCCAGATGAAGGTCTTACAATACCGTAAGGCTCTCACTCTCAGCACTTCTCTCTCACAATATAATATTCACTCATACCAATAATGAAAACCTATCTTGACACCAACACGACCCAAGTCCTCTTGACCTCTATTTATACATTACAATAGCTCACTGACAACCTTAGGCCAAAACCTAGGTGTCCAAAACCCTAGATACCAAAACCCTAGGTGTCTAAAAGCCTAGGTCAACTTAACCCTCCTTTTCTGAGATTTGCCAGCCTATATTTTCTTTTTCCTTGCGCGGTGCTCCAAAGCATCCAACGGTGGATTTTTCCTCTTGATGAGTTGTCCATGATCCTTCTTCCTTACTTATCTAGCATCCTCAATCTCCTCATCCAATGGCTTGATTTTCCTTACTTCGCTCTGTCTTTTCTATTTTTTTTCTTACTTTGACCCAGTGACAGTCATTGTGTCTCCCGCAAAGTTCGCTTTTCACCTTTTCTTCCTTGTTCTTTGCTTCCTTCCATAACCAAGGGCTAGCAAGCCCTCAACACTCACCTATGAATCATCCCGAGGCACTTTAGATATGATTCTTCTATTTTACTTCAACTTTGGACTGCACAGTGCAGCCTTTGCTTTTTTCTCTATCCCTCCTTTCCCTCCTTTTGCAGACTATCTTTTATGTGTCTGGTACCTAGTTTCAACTACACCTGTTACCTAGGCCTTATTCTTCATGCTTTTGCTTAGATTTGTGAGGCATCTGGTTGTCATAGTACAACTTCAGTCGACTCCCATTCACCAGAAATTTCTTCCATTCTTCGTTCTATATCTTCAACTGTGCATCTCCTCCCTCTGTAACATAGACGATCTCATATGGTCCAAGCCAATGCATTCTAAATTTCCTAGGGTGCTTCAGGAACTTACTGTCATACACTAGTACTAGGCCACCCTACTTGAATTCCTTCTTCTTTATATGCCTATCATGATAGGCCTTCTCTCATTCCTTCTGAACCTGCTGGTGGAAACCTACAATAAAACTATCTTCTTCCAGTTCAACCAACTATGCAAGCCTCTTGCGAACAATGCCAATATCATCCATGTCTTTCAATGCAGCAATTCTTAAGCTTGGCATCAAGTATTCCATCAGGACAACAACTTCAAGACCATAAACCAACTTGAAAGGGGTCTGCATTGTTAATTTCTTACAAGTGGTCCTATAGGCCCATAGTACTGCAAGTACTCTTAAATCCCAATCATCCCTATTCACACTGCAAATATTCATCAATGTTGTTTCCAAGATCTTGTTGAATGCTTCAACTGTTCCATTTTCTTGTGGATGGTAGGGTGTTCTCTTCTGATGGTGGACTGGAAATTCTTCAGTCATGACTTCAACTGTCTTATTGATGAAGTGTGTGCCTTGATCACTCATAAGGATCTTGGGGCATCCAAACCTGGTTATTATGTCCTCAAATATGAATCATGCAGTTGTAGTTGCACTACATTCCTTAACTTCTCTGGCTTTGGCTCATCTAGTTAAGTATTATGTCGCAGTAATGATATACCTTTCTCCTGTGCGTTTTCTTGGTGGGTTTATAGGTCCCACGAAATCAATGGCCCACTTTTAAAATGCTTGTAGGGTCATCTGCGGTGCTAATGAAATTTCATCTATTTTGGATGGTTTCTCAAATCGTTGGCATACATTGTAGGCTCTAGCATAATATTTATCATCTATGTGTAAGGTAGGCCACCAAAGGCCAGCTCACAGAAACTTCTACGTAGTCGCCTTCCCTGCGTAATGTCCTCCTCTGATGCCTTCATGAGATTCTACAAGGATTAGTTGTCACTCTGCCTCCATAACACATCTCCTTAGTATCTCGTCAGGTCCCATCTTGTATAGCTGGCCATCTATAAGTGAAAAGTATGCAACGCGTACCACTAGTTGTTTCTTCTAGGGAACTGTATACTCACTAGGTGCCATTCCTATTGATAGGAACTGAACTATGTCTGTGAAGTGGGTCATCACTCTTTCTAATGGCTAGCGGTTGTGCATATGGCATCATATCCTCCAAACTGGTTGGCTCTTCACCATGTTCTAATATTGACAAGTGGTCAATGCCTTTTTTCATTCTCCCTGGCTTAACTATGATCTCAAAATCGTATTCTTGAAATAGGAGAAGCCATCTGCATATATGCCCCCCCAAAATTGGCTTGTTGACCATGTATTTCAGCGTGAAGTGATCTATGAACATTTTAAAGTGTCCTCCCAACAAGTAGTGGTAGAATTGCTATAGCGCATACACCATGGCTAATCCTTCTCTCTCTGTAGTGGTGAAATTGATTTCAGCTATAGACAACTTCCTGCTAGCAAAAACTAACTGGTGGTCGATGTCCCCATATCTAGGTTGTGCCAGTACTACTTCTAATGCAATAGAAGACACATCGACATGCACATGAAACTCCTTGCTCAAATCTAGAAAAACCAAAATGGGCACAATAACCATATTTTGTTTCAGTGTGTCGAAGCTCTGTTGGCATTCATCTGTCCAACCAAACTGACAATCTTTCTTCAACAACTTCTCCATTTGTGTTGTAATTTGGGCATAACATTTAATTAATTTCGATTAATAGACAAGATGTCCCAGCGTAGTGAGCAGTTGTTTGACTAAAGTAGGAGGTGACAAATCAATTATAATGGAATTTTTTGATGGATCAACCAACAATCCCTACTTGCATACAATATGTCCTAACAATACTCCAAATGGTGAGAAGAAAATACATTTCTCTAGATTCAAATAAATTTGACACTACCTGCATTTATCCAACATTATCTTTAGACATTCAATATGATTTTTCAACAAACTAAATATAGTCCAATCATCAAAATATGCTTCTAGAAATTTATGCAAAAACTCTTCGAACGCTTTGACCACCACCCTTGAAAATATGGCTGGGGCATTCTTCAGTCCAAATGGCATCACTGTATATTGGTAGGATCCCCATTATGTGGAAAATGTGGTCTTATGGCGATCTTCCTTGGAAATCCATATCTGATGGTATCCTGAAAATCCATCTGTAAAAGAATATACCTCCTATCCTCCCACATTGCCTAATACTTCGTCAGTGAATGGTGTAGGGAAGGGGTCATGCAAACAGAAATCATTCATCTTTCTGAGATCCACACATATCCTAATCTCTCATGTCTTCTTTTCTTGTACTACCATAGGGCTTATCCACTCCGACTCTTCGACAGGTTCAATAATCCCTACTTCTAGCATTCTATCGAGCACAATCTTCATGTTTTCCTTGTTGTTCGAGTTCAATCTGTAGAGTCTTTGCTTAACTGGATTCGTATCTAGTTTCAAAGGGATCCTCATCTCTCCCATAGGCCCTTTGATACTCTTCATCTCAGTGAACTTGGTTGGAAACAAGTCTTGATACTCGTGCACCAAATCTGTAATCTTGTCAATGGTAGCAACATCCAAGTAATCTCTGACATTGGCAAGCTTCGGTGTCTCCTCTATCCCAATATTTAATTTTTTAATCTTGATTGGTTGTCCAATAAATGGTATCTCAACTCCTGATCCTTTCAAATCTCTCTATCCTTCTATCTCGGTGATGTTCACCTTCCTCGGATCATTGTCATCATCGGCATTGATTTTGTAGAAACTCTACAATTTCTAGAGAGGTGCAATCCATTCATCCTGTTCTTATTCCATAGGGAGGCTATATGCCTCTTCGAATACCTTATGTCTCACAATATGTAATTCTTGGTCTACTGAGGGGTACTGAATTTCAAATAAAAATGTGGTTACAAAATTCTGAGTCATACCTTCCCAATCTGTAGTGATGAGGTGCATCTTCGCTTGAAGGTACTGGTTGATAGGGGTCATATCCAGTATGTTAATGAATCGATGAACCCATTGTTCTTGAGGAATACTACTCCAGGATTCCTTGTATCCCCGCACATGGTCCTTTGGACAACTTCAGCCTATGTATCTCACTCCACAACATTCTACTTGGGATGAGAACCGCATTGTCATTAAAGTTCGACATTGTGTCTAGTCTGTGATATTGCTTATATGTGTCTTGCACCATCTTGCTAGTGTGGCTTTCATGGCCTCATCCATTACCAAAAATATCTATTATATTAGTACACTTTCTTCAAAGTCTAATAGGAAGGATTCTAAAGGGTTTAGACCATCAAATGTGGGTAAGTTACTCATTGTTGTGTCGATCCAACGAACTTCTCTAGTAAATCTAGAACATCTTCTTGTAGATACTTCATACATCTGGTTTTGCGAGTTCTCCAGGGCTTCTTGTGAGTCTGATGAGCACGTGTTTTCACACCGCCAGCTCAAATTCCCATCTGTTTCACGATTGATATAATCTTGTTTTTTGGTCGTTAGTTTGTATATTTTTTCCAATTACTAGGCATGGTATTCCTCTCTAATGGGTTCTCTGTATCACTGACCCTCATCTGGATCTAAGGGTGAAATGACCTTAAGTCCATCTCTTTCAAATTTTATACGCCTTTTCTTTAAATTAACAAAAATGGAATTGTTGAAGGCCCAATCAATTCCTAACAATGCAGGGTAAGGGAAGTTGTCATAAAAATTTCAATTACCTCAAAATATACAAATGTTCTAACTCTGTCAGTCCACAGGGACATGCTCCAACTGTCCAAATGGTCTGACATCTTGTTGATTAGCCATCCTAAGTTTGATATGGGAATAGATCAACTTTGGATTTCCCATCAATGCCCAGGTTTGCTTTGTCATGACATTGACCTCTAACCATAAGTCAAGGACCACATAGTCTATGTCATACTCTCCTATTTGTGCATTCAAGTGTAATTATTTATGTGTCCTTCTCCTTTTTCCAATTTGGTGTATTTATATATTCATTAAGGGGTCTATCCTTCCTAGCTCATATTGTCTGATTAATTTATGTAGCTCTTGTACAACGTTCTCATCCTGGATTAACTTAATACAAGTGTATAAAAACTCCATGAGCTTGCTTTCCTATTTTCTTTCTTTTGGAAAATCAGACTGATCAAATGCCTGAGGAATCCCATTCTCTCTTACTTCCAATTGAGTCTTTGATAAGAGACTTGGTATCCTTTGAACTCTTTTCTTTCCTCCTCAAAGATTTGTCTTTCTTTCTTGGCAACAAAAGTCTGGGTCTTCTCTGCAGCTTTCCTGATTCCTATGTCCTCTGCGATATTTCCTTGGGTCATTCTATCTTCTCCTGTAGCTGCGCCTCCTCGAGTGATAACAATGACTCTAGGTTCTTCTCCAGGGGGTTCTTCTTTAATTAACTATATTTGTGGGTTCTTCTTAGGTACTCTTCTCTCCTGAAGCTTAGCTAGTAGCACATGGCATTCCTCTATATCATGCTCAAAAGAATTACAATAAATGCAAGTGGTACAAGGGTTCTGACAGTCCCTTACTAGATGTCCTGGCTGCGTGCAGTTATAATGGATCACATGTCCTTAGCCTCGACCCCTACCTCCTCCTCCTCGTCCTCTTAATCCACCACGAGGGATGAAGTTTCCTCTTCCTACGGAGTTATACAGCGTAGTGTTTCCCTCTTGTTGTACTTCTCATTGGATCTTGTAGATGTCTCTTGACCTTTCATGCATGAGATCATAATCCCTACGATCTCTATCATCATGCCCTATGGACCTGAAAAATGTAAAATACAAGTGTGTGGGTGTCTGAACATACTTCTGCGTGTAATAGCACTCACCAGGGTGATGTCGATTCCTTTATACTTCACACCAGGGTAATGTGACTTGCTTCAATGGGCTTAGGGCTCCAGAAGCCAAATATTCATTGAATAAAGGGTAGTGTTCCTTGTCATCACCTTCTGATCTGCAGATGACACACCATATGTCTTCTCTTTTATATTTTCCCTTGTATTTCTTCATATCTTCAACCTGCAAAGACAAACTAGTTAGCTGACTTAAGATCTAGCTCATACCTGAGCTGGATTCTCCCATAGGGGTTGATTTGAGCTTCATGGTGATCTCTAGTGCCTTAGACTGTGAAGAAATATTTGGTTGCATCAGAGAAACTTTTTTGTGGGGTAAAAGGGCGACAATGAACCATTCTTTGTTCTTCTAGTCTGGAATATGGAAAGTCAATCGACCTGTTATGGTCTTGAATCTCTGATCGAACTCCTAAATAGGTTCTTCTACCTTCTATTTGATATATTTTAGCTCTGTAATACATCATGACTTGGACTTAGGTTTCTTAAATTCTGCAATCAGTGCATTCTTAATCTCATTTAGTGGCTTAGGCTGTGCATGTCCTTGGACAAGATTCATGTACCAACTCAGTGCGCAATCTCTGAGAGATGTAATGAACTGATTTCTTTTGACATTCTAATTGGTGACATTCTTAATGTTCCACATAGTCTTTCACAAGAACCAATGTTGATCTGGATCTTCAGATCCATCTCCCCTAAAAATAGGAAGCCTCATCTCATCTGCCATAGATCTTCCTAGGTTTCCTAGGTTTCTTGTCTGAGTATATGTTGAACTGCTAGTGATAGTGCTCTGAATGTTCTAGTGACTCTGATTACTTTGATTTCTTAGTGTTACTGAAATAATAGGAGGATTAATAATACTTACTTCGAAATTATGCACAGTCCCTGAGGTTTCTGGCTCGTCTCGGCAAAGTTATTCATCTTCTCCTTCTTCTTCTCTAGTGGGTTCTGAATTTTCTTCATCTATCAAATCTGCCTCTTCTCCACTGTAGAAACCCTCTTCCCCGTAGTTTTTCTTGAACAGGTTCACAAAATGGACTCCTCTGAACACTCTCCCACTGCGCGTATGTCCAGATTCTGCGTCGATGTCGTTGTCTGACTTCTTGAACATTAGCCTTCTCAGATCTAACCAATCTACTGTATCTTCCAAATGTTCTTTTCATGCAACATCATATTGATTCTCAGTTTCAGAAACTACAAATATTTTCCTCTGGGTCCTTTGAATAAATATATCTCAGCTTGGCTATATGATTCTACTCTATCAACAATAAACTCGGTGATATACCCTCTAATGGTAATATCAAACCAATGATCTACTACTCTAGATACAACATTATCGACTCTCTTGACCTTCTGGATCAACGCCATTGTCCAAACCACAGGAGGTCTAGATTTGATCTCGAACTGGGTATCTACTAACCTAGCCAACCACTAGGACAACTCTTGATGGATTCCTCCAAAGAAGATCTCATGAATGTCAGTAAAGATGTATCTTTATAGCCAATCTTCAGTAATCAGCTTAGGGTTGTTGTTTTGGGCTTCAACAAAGTCTCTCTCTTGATCTTATATCCACTTCTAAATCTCTATTTTCAATGGGAACCACCTTGACATTCCCTCACGCAGATTCATGTCCCAACAATGGAACCATTTGTTGGCACAAGGGAATACCCAGGGTTCGACTCCAAGAATACACCAAGAATCCCTAGCTACTATCCCTTTCGGCAACACCTGCAAGGTAGATGCAGTCTCACCCGAAGTAGCTATGATGGGGGTTGTAGGATAGAGATGTCTACAACCAAGGGAATATCAAGTGGATCTAACAAACAACATCACAATCATCATATACTAAGTTCCTTCCTTAATTTACTCTGCACAGCTATAGATCTGATCTAACACAACAATGTAAACAAAAATATAACAATGACAGATATCAAATCATCAACCACATAGACAACAATAAATATACGTGGTTCACCCTCTCTCTAGGGATACGTCCACAGAACTATGCTTCTAATATAATAAGATAAAGCATACAGTTCTTATCTGTGCTCTCAGCTAGCAAATCTTCTTTCTTTCTCTCTCCTTCTCTCCCCTTCCTGGGCACCCAACTGTAGGACTTAACCTTCGCACCTAGCTGAAGGTCTTACAATACCAGAAGGCTATCGCTTTAGGCACTTCTCTCTCACAATATAATATTCACTCATATCAACAATGACAACCTATATTGACACCAACATGACCCAGGTCCTCTTGACCTCTATTTATACATTACAATATCTCACCAACAGCCTTAGGCCAAAACCTACGTGTCCAAAACCCTAGATACCAAAACAATGGGTGTCTAAAACCCAAGGTCAACTTGACCCACCTTTTTCGGGCTTTGCCAGCCTGTCTTTTCTTTCTCCTCGCATGGTGTTCCAAAGCAACCAATGGTGGATTTTTCCACTTGATGAGTTGTCCATGATCCTTCTTCCTTGTTGATCTTTCATCCTCGGTCTCCTTGTCCAACAACTTTCTTTTCCTTACTTCGCTCCGTCTTTTCTTTTCTTTTTCTCACTTCGACCCACTGGCAATCATTGTGTCTCCCGCGAAGTTTTATTTTCACCTTTTATTCCTTATTCTTTTCTTCCTTCCATAACCAAGGGACAACACCTGTTCCAACATGTACCATACATCAACCTATACCTCAACATGGACCATAAACAAATGCATCAACCATGCACCAAACTTGTACAAATAACCTATTACAATAACCTATCCAAACAACCTATCACAACAACCTATCTCATCAATCTTATCAACCAAATCAGATCTACTCACCAAGATCAATCACCAAGAAAAATCTCAACCATATGCACAATATCACCAATATGTGCATCAATCAAGCATAACACAACAACTCATTATCATCACCAATATCAATATGTGATTCTAATAATATACCAAGACAAGTATGCTACATCATCCTTAAACCATGTGTCAACAATACTACTAACAAGTGACTCCAACCATGTACCAAGTATGTACCAATCATGCATCAACTACT